>PVHP010000342.1:0-161208 GCA_004024765.1 Zapus hudsonius | reverse complement strand
AGGAAGACCGGGATGAGTACTAAGATATACAGGATCCCTTGCCACAAGGACTAATACAGACAGCCCACAGAGGAGGATATACAACTGATCAGGGATGGGGAGGGGGGGAATTGGGGAAGTCGGGATAACAACGCATGGTTTGCCCACTAAATAATGTAACTCATTATGGACAATAAATATTAAATTTAAAAAAAAAAGAAATTAACCTGACTTAAAAGTCCTGGACTCGAATTCTAAGGCCCATGAGCTAGCGACACATTTTCATACTGTTTGCATCTGCTTGGCTTAAGACCAAGCAGACATCGAGTTTCTTCCCCTCCTAGTCTGGCCTCAGCTGACCCCTATTCTAGGTCTGTCTCCTAGCTGGCTCCTTTACTCTTACCAGTTATTTTCTTGGCATGAGTATGTCAGTGGAAGTGGGGCATAGTAGAGTCATATCTATCTGCCCCTTTCTGGCATGGCTCTCTTCAGACACAAAATTACTCTGAGCCCCCCCCCCCCCCCCCCCCCCCCCCCCCGCCCCTGGCAAGCCTCCGAGGGCGCATGGGCAATCAGGTCTGATCTTGGGAATCAATGATGTGGAAAATCCAGGGGAACAAATCCTGTTGGCTCTGGGCAGGTGCAGCTGTCATTGTCCCCAGCTCCAAGTTCTGGCTGGCTGGCCCCATCCTGGGCCTCAGAACCAGGCTGGAAGGGTGAGGAGAACAAGGGACCTGATGATGTGTGTGCTTCAGCTTGCCATGGCTACACTGGCCCTGGCAGCCTCTCTGCTAGAACAAACCTGTTCTCCACCCTGGAAAGAAAACCCCCTGACAGAGTGAAATTACACCTGCCAAATAAACATGGTTATGATTATTGTTTGATTTCCCCAAAATAAAGACCATTGCTCACCCCTAATCAGCAGGGCCTGGCTATTGGAGAAGTGCCCCTCCTATAACCAGTTCTCATAAGAAAATTCTAGCTCAGAAGTGGGCTGTCAAACAGGTAGCAAATAATATGCTTTATCTTATCTGTCTCACAGTGTACAACCCCCTTGTTTGGATCTGAAGTATTACAGTGGGGAACCATGTTAGAGCAGTACACTGGTCATCCCTAAATTATTGTTGGAGTCTCTGCACTAGACTAAGGCTGTTCCCCCCAGCTTGAAGCACTACACATGGCTAAATCCATCCATTTGCTCATCTATCCATCCAACAAACATACACTGGGTGCTGACCAAGTGCACAGTTCTCTGTCAGACATTGAGAATGCAAGGCCTGAGCTCTCCCACTAGATGGGCAGAAATTATGGTGAGTGAAGGAGACAGACAGGTTGGGCTATTCTGACAGTGAGGGACTGGGGCTTGGACAG
Organism: Zapus hudsonius; assembly: GCA_004024765.1. Taxonomy (NCBI): domain Eukaryota; kingdom Metazoa; phylum Chordata; class Mammalia; order Rodentia; family Dipodidae; genus Zapus; species Zapus hudsonius. The sequence continues at coordinate 159,858 of PVHP010000342.1, read as the reverse complement.
AGGATCACTGAGAGTTTTGAGTGGTCATCCCAATTTAGTCATGAGGAGAGGGTAATCTCAGGTAACATCCAAAGCAGCAAGGGACCAGATTTGCACTTTGTGATCTGTGAACTTGACAGGGTAGGTGGAGGCAGAGGCTGGCTGGAGGGCTGGACCAGAAGTGAGATATGGCAGCCTAAGCTGGGGAAGCTGAAGAGAGTGTGGAAAGGAGGGTGGGAAGGGAATGGAGGGGAACAGATGTAAGCAACATTCAGTAGAGGATGCCACAAGAAACAGGTAAGAAATAAGGCGAGGTAGTGAAAAAGAGAGAGAGACGTGGGCAGTGTCCACACTTCCAATGGGTGATGTTGGGGTCCCCACTGATGAGAAAAGTGATGATGGGGAGCAGGTCGGCTCCCCAAGTGGCACAGAGGTGAACCGATCTGGCCTCAAACCTCTTTTCCAGCAACTCCTGTCCCAGAAGACAATAGCCTTGAGGTGCTGGTAGGCAGAGGGCAGCAGACAATTGCAGGAAGGGAAAAGTTTTGTCCCCTAAGCCCTGTGGTTTTCATCTTTTCATCTGAGGAATCTCAGTCGGGTGCCTTTGTCAGTGTCTGGAGACTGAGAGGGGTGCTGTCAGCATCCAGTGGATGGATCAGCAAGAAGTGCGCTGAGCATCTCACAGTGCACAGGGAAGCTCTTCTGGTTCAAAATATCAGCAGTGCTGAGGTTGGGAAAAGACCATGTGAGGGGTTGAATAGGAAAAGTTCAGTCATGACAGCAGGGGGCCAGATGCAGCTCTAATCTCACCCTGCCATGTAGTATTTTGTGGTCATGGGCAAGTTACATAGCCATTCTGCGTCTCGTGTTAATCACCCTGGACATGTCCTGGTGAACAGGAAATGAGTATTTAGTAAAATGTGAGGAGTTTCCAAGCTCATCCACCAGTAAATTGAGGTGGTCATGCTCTTCAACCACAGCATAGCTGACTTTCACCACACTTGGCTCTGGACGCTGGATGGAACACTTTTGTGTACACTGGTCACACAGTTGCTGCCTTAAGGCTTTCGGGTATGAAGACACTGTGCATTGTCTCAAAAACCTTGCCATGTAAGGTTTTTTATTCCCATTTTATAGGTGAAAAAAATGAGCCTCAGAGAAGTCGAGTGCATGGAAGGTACTAGAAAAAGAGACTCATTGGGGCTCTCTAGGACTTCACTCTAATTAGGCTATTGGAAAATAAGCCAATGTTACAATATGGCAAGAGGATTGTGGCCATGCATTCAGCGGGTCACCATGATGAGCATCTGCTACGGTCAGGCCCTGGCTTGGTCACCTGGGTTCCTAAACTTGTATAGCTCATGATCCAGAGAGTGAGACAGGTTACAGAATGCAGATTCAGGGTACACGTGACTTCACCAGCATATGGATCTGTTTGCAATCCTAAGGGCCAGACACTCTCAGGCTTTTCTCGTTCATTCTACTGTATTACTACTGCATCCTCATTCTATAGTTTGAACTGTGGTTGTGAGCAATTAAGTACTTTGAACAATGTCTTATGTGGTTTGTGATAGAGCCAAGGTTTGAGCTCTGGTCTTTCCAACCCAAGCAGTTAAGGTCTTAACCACTTAGAGATTCCCATTCTACAGCATGGCAGTGAGAAGCTTGTCATCATGGACCTCAGACAGGCACCTCCCATCTATCCAGATAGGATCTCTTGCAGCGATGTAATCTGCAGTTAGAAAAATAACAGGCTCCATCTGTTCCCTGTGAGTGCATACTGAGGCATGAGGAAGGCAATCAGTCTTCTCATAAAAGGTGCTTTCTGCAGGAACCCTGTGTGGTTGTTGAACTCCTGGTCTCCTCAATGAAAACCAATCAGATAGCTCCAGGGGACTTGCATTGTAACACATCACAGGCCAGTGGACCACACTATGCTTCATATGGATCACTGGGTACCAGGATGCTCTCGCCCCGGCTCCAACCAACTAGCCAGTCTTGCACATTGATGGTCAACTTTTTGGTTTTTGTTCCATTTACTTCACATGACTTATTGGGCAGATTATTCAGTGCCTGCCACAGAAAACAGAAGACAACACACATGACCCTCATCCTCAAGAGGCACGTTGAAGGGAAGTAAGGTCTGTCATGGCCTTGCCTCCAGCAACAGTGACTTTTACTTTGGAGGCACTGGAGAATGTACACACCTGACCTCTGAACCATCAGGGAGCATTCTGGGATGAGAAGGTCAAGCAGGCCTCCACAGTCAGCTGGGAGGGGCCCCCAATGACCGCTCAGGTGTGGTGGCCATTGCACACAAAAAGTTTAACCAGAGAAATCAGTGGACGGAGTAGCACCATCCCGCAGATACCACAGAGAAGCTTGGTTTGGAAACTTGGCTGCTCTGGTCTCAGTCACAGATAAGCAGCTGAGCCCTTGGAAGAGCCAAACCTGTGTGGCTCGCAGTCATCCTTCCATTGTTCATTCAGCAAAGAAAATGTGTGTCGTGACATGGGACAAATATTCCATGGGTTTTTCCATCCCCGAGTCTCAGCATCAACATATGCTAGGTACTAAGAGCACACACAGGGTATAGGCAGGGAAACTGAGGCCCAGAGAGGGAAGGACAGTACCCAAAGTTATATGGTTGTTGAGGTCGAGTGGTGCTGATCAGACTTGTTTCTGCCACCAGCAACATGACCCCAGAGTAAGGTAACTTTAGGGACTCTTATTTGTTTTCTCATGTGCAATGTAGATATACTGTGATGCTTAAATGCAATAATGTTCTCAAAGAACTTTTAGTAAGCTACATTCTCTTCCCTATGGGAAATATCGCCCTTTAAAATCAAACTGAGCTTGCTATGTCTGCTGAGTATGAGCTGAGACCACCCATTCCTCACCTTCTCGGGGTGTCCTATCCAGTTCTATGGCAAGCTGCTGTTCCCTGGGGAGTGTGTCCTGGAGGCTCCCACTCTGCAGAGTCCTGTGGAAGGGAAGGGCGGAAGCTTTTTTCGACCAATTATTTACAGACTGAGCAGCTCTATTTCTCATCTCTCCAGGTCTGGGCACTGCTGCCGGAAACTAGTAAGGCAATAAATGTTTTAAACGTATGGTAATAAAAATATATAGAAAAAAATTGAAATGCTGCCTCATTGCCAGCTCCTGAAAGGGCCTATTTGTCTTAGTTGGAGCCAGGTGAGCCGGGTTCAGTGGAAAAGCTCATGTCAGTCAAAGAACCCCTAACTACTGGGCTTCTAATGTTGAAGGGTAGCAGAGAGTAAGGACTCCCCACCCAATAAAGACTCCCTTGCAGGCTCAAAAAACTCACTTTCAGACACCACGGGGAGAAAATGTAGTGGAGATAGAAGATTAAGTGGGCTTAGCCCTTCAATGGTTAGCGTGTCTTTTTATTTTACATTATTATTATTATTATTTGGTTTTTAGAGGTAGGGTTTCACTCTAGCCCAGGCTGACCTGGAATTCACTAAATAGTCTCAGGGTGGCCTTGAACTCACGGGGATCCTCCTACCTCTGCCTCCTGAGTGTTGGGATTAAAGGCATGAGCCACCACGCCTGGCTTACCTGGTTTTTTTCAAGTGGCTGCTGTCACTCACTTCCAGTCCTTACAGAATCTCTGTGGAATAAGGATGTGAGCTGTGGCTGACACCGCCTGGAACCTACTGGCTCTGTGCTGGGGCCGCAGGAGGGCAAGGCAATGTGAAACCCAGGGTGAGAGATCATCAGAGGCTTCGGTCTCAGGGAGTGACAGTGACAGCGGCTCAGCATGGAAGATCGAGGCTTCACAGGCTTCCTAGTCTCTGTCCTGAGCGCTCTCAGGCTTCCAGGTCTGGGCAGTCTCAACTGTGACACTGTCTGAGGCTCAAGGTGAAGATGAGCTGAGGCATGTGAGGACATTTAGGCCCTTGCATGCTCTTCCTAACAGTGAACCGAAGCCATCTGATGCATGAGGCTTACAGAGCTCTCATGGAGCATAGGCAAGAGTCATTGGACCCTAGGCCTGGTGAGGGGCTGGGAGTTAGGTGAGGGCTGAGATGGGGCACGTGGATCGGAGCCTGAAGATAAAGGGTAAAGACAGGTCTGGCACTGCACCAAGGGAGGTGGCTTGGACTGGGGTGGTGACAGCATGGGGGCATTGCTTTCAGGTTATGGATCTCCCCCTAAGTTTAAACAACTTTGTTTTGAATCTGATGGAAATGGGAGACTCCCCAGAAAACACACACTGCCACACCCACAAGACTGTTGCTTACAATATTCAGAGAGGTTGACTCTCACTTGGTCTCCACATGAAGGAAGTCCCTGACCTTAGAAATTTATATTGCATAGGTCCAGCAGAGCAAGAATCCTGGGCCATAGCATCTACGCCCATCTTTGCTCATAATTTATGCATATTGTCACCTCCTCTTTTCCCACAGCCTCTTACCTCCTCTCTGAGGCTTTCTTGGACTGGAAGGCAAAGCCACTGGAGCCCCCTAGGGTTGCCTAGTTCCCCTGCCTGGGTCACTGCTCAGGTGGACCTGAATGGCCACAGCCGAATTCCCTGTCATTAGCAACAACTCCAGAAGCTCTCCCTGGTCCGGGTGCTGTGAACTCTCTGAGGTCAGCTTGGGTTATAGAAATAGGGATGACCAGGGCACCAGGAACGAAGGAGGGGTGCACAGAATACACATAATTGCCATGGATTGTATAATACTGGAATATTATCATTATTGGTATATGCCCAGTGTCTCCTCCATTAGATTGTACAATCTTTTGTCTCCTATCCTGGGAGGAGAGGGGGTGGGGCACAAGGATCCTCCCTTATGGGCTATTACAAAATAGGGAGTGGGGGACAGGTGAACAGGACAGAATATCATAATCACAGGGCTACTTAGCCTCTTTTTACCACCTTGGCTCCGTTAGGCACTTAGCTTTCTCTTTGTCCCTAAGCCACTTAAGGCTTTAATGGCTAGAGCTCTCCTAGGCACTGCCCCTCTTCCTCAGATTCAGAGATCTACATGGGGCCTGGTTCTGAGTCATTTCTCAAATGATTTTTATGGATTTGGAAACCATTGACCTAAATTCCAATCCTTGTCTTTTACAAACGGGAGGCTGAGGATCAGAGAAGGAAACAGGCTTGGCCAATATCACACAGCAGGTATGGCCCAGAAATCCCCAGATGAGTGTTCCCCGCTGTGTTCCTGTCTCAGGGCAAGGCTTGGGCCTGCAGTACCACCTGTAAAATGAAAATAACATAGGGTGCCAGTGACCTGGGGACTCCCCTGCTTTTCATCAAACCTACAGACTGAGGTCTCTGTGCTCTATGGACAAAGGTGGTCTGATGGTATGGACTGTGTAGTAGGGAAGAGTCAGCTAGTAACAGAGTGAAGGCTAGAAAACACATCTGTGGTGGTTTGATCAGCTGTCCCCCATAAACTCATGCATTCTGAATGCTAGGTCCCCAGCTGATGGAATTGGCACCCCTGGAGGACATGTGTTTTGAGTGGTGGGCTTATGGGGGTTATAGCCAGGTTCCCCTTGCCAGTGTTAGGCACACTCTCCTCTGCTGTTGTCCACCTGATGTTGGCCAGGAGGCGATATCCACCCTCTGCTAATGCCATGTTTTCCATGCCAGCATGGAGCTTCCCTTCAAGTCTGTAAACCAAAATAAACCCTTTCCTTCCATAAGCTGCTTTTGGTTATGCTCTTTGTGACTGCACGTGAAGGTAATGATAGTGCATCCACCCAAAGGCAAGGAGGAAGCGATGACAACCTCGTGGTAACACCATCAAAGGCTCTCTCCTCTGCACTTTGCTATTATAGCAGTTATCTTCTCACTGCTGGGACCAAACACCCAGCCAAAGGCCGCTGATGGGAAGAATGCATTTATTTTCCCTTCATTTTGATGGGAAGCTCCACAATAACAGGAAAAGATGGCAGAGCAGAGGCTGGACATCACCTCTACCAACAGCAGGTGGATAGCAGTAGCAGGAGAGTGTGCTAAACTTAAGCAAGAGGGAGCTGGCTATAACACCCCTAAGTCCACTGCCACCAACACACCTTCTTCAGCAAGGCTCCACCTCCCTATTCTAAAGAAGGGAATGGCATCCCAAAAGGGCATAAAAGCAGTAAGTCTGGCTTTGGTTTGAATCCTGGCTGCTGACCTAGGGAGATTTTTAACCTCACTGAGCCCTAAGTGTTCTCATTAACAAAATGGGTATAACAATTGAACCTAGAATTCACCAGAAGACTAAACAAAATACGATTAAATGAGTAACGAATCTACTCATGCCAGTTTTTTGGTTGTTATTTCCGTTTTTGCTATCATTTTTTATCCTCCAAATTTAACAGTGCTTGCATATGAGATCACAATTATTACTGGCATAGAAAATAGTCTAAACCCAATATAATACTCACAAAATGATGTATGCTTTTCCATTTTTTTAAAAAATAAAAGCAATCAAAGAGATGCATTAATACAATAAGATTAGTGAAATGGGTGGCCTATGAGGCTTAATCTCTTCATCTGTAAAATATGCATGCCTTAATCCATTTCTTATCAAGGTTTTCCACCTTACATTAGTAAGCAAAGGAAGTACTCTGCTTCTAATGAACAGTATTATTTCCCTGAAATCTCATGTGTTTTACTTTTCACAGTTTCAGAACTTTGCTATTCTAATATAAATGTTAGTATTTATCTTAATAGAAGGCAGTGTTTTTAATTACTTTGACGGAGCTCTATTTATCAGGATGCAGTATGGAGCCTCCAAGGTTAGAATGTGTAGATTTAGGCAAAATCATCAAGTCCTCCTGCCATATCTGCCTTGTGTTTGAATGTCTTTGGGTGAGGTACAATCTTGTGAATCTCGGTGTCTTCTCTTAGAAAGGTCAGAACAGGGCTGAGGATACAATTCACCTGGGAAACTACAAGCCTAGCATTGCACGAACCTGGGCTTGATTCCCAGCACCATATACACCAGGTATGATGGTGCATGTCTATAATCCCAGCACTTGGGAGGTAGAGGCATGAGGATCAGGAGTTCAAGGTCATCCTTGGGTACTTCAGTTCGAGGCCACCCTGGGCTATATAAGGCTCTGTCTCAGACAAACAAATGAAATAAACAAAAGCAAAGAGGCGAAGGAGATGACGGTTCAGTGGATAAAGCATTTTCCGTGTAAATCTGAGTACCTGAGTTTCAAGGATTCCCAGATCCCACATTAAAAAGCCAGAAGCTGTGACAGGCTTCTGTAACCAGAGTGAACCTACTGATAGAAGGGAAGTGGAGACAGGAGAATTTTTCTGGAACCTCACATATGGAGCAGTGAACAATAAGGGACCCTCTTCAAACAAGGTGGAGAACTGACCCGAAAGTTGTCCTCTGTCCTCGACATGTGTGTCATGGCACATGCGTACCCACACTCACACTCATGAAAATATACTCACCAAATAAAAATTTAAAAAAATCAAGACAATGATCCAAATTACAATTAAACCATAATTAGTTATAAAGTGTCCCCAACTCCATAGTAAGCATTCATAAGGGGACAAATGGCATCATAGCAGAATCACATGCCAAGGGTGAGGCAGAAGCAAAGGGGATTCAGCATTAGGCTTGTTCTCATGAGAACCTCTAAGGGATTGACCCCAATGACCTCAGTACTTCCCATCAGCCCCACCTGTTTGTGTGTGTAGATATGATATGTGTGTACCATGCTCATGTGTGTGAATACAGGCACACGTGTGGTGATCAGAGAAACCTCAAGCACGAGTCCTTGCCGTCACCTTGTTGGAGGCAGGGGTCTTGTCATCAATGCTGCCCATACTAGGCTGGCTGGCTCACCAGCTTTGGGATTCTTCTGCCTCCCTTCTTATTCTGAGCATGCTGGGATTACAGATGCTTGCTTCCACATCCAGCCTTATGTGGGTGCTGGGGATCCACATAAGGCTTTAGCACTGAGCCATCTCTGAGCCCCAAGCCTCACCACTTAAGGGCTCCACATCACCTCTCCATATGACCACACTGAAGGACAAGCTTCTAACAGATAAACTGTTGAGGCACACACAAACCATAGCACCAGCCTAAGAAGGCCTAAAACTGTGATTTAAGGAGTCAGGGGTGAAGAATTTGATCAGCATTTGAATGGCTATTGGAAGGAGATCAGCAACAAGGCAGAGATACTTGCTAAAATAACTTAGGAGGCCAGCTGCTTCTGGGCAGGTGTTTGTCCCAGCAATAAGAAGGTGACTGCCATAGCAGTTGTTTCTAATTTGATCTAATCTTAATCAAAATGTAATCTTTCTAAAATCCCAACAAGTCATTTTGTACATATCAAGAAATGGATTATAAAATTTCTAGAACCCCCCAAAAAAAAGATCCAAAATAACATAATAATTAAAGGAATGAACAAAGTCTGAAGACATTTATTCAACTTCAACTTTTACTATAAAACATCCATAGCATTGTGGACCTAGTGAAATGATAGACAAATAGATCAATGGAACAGAACAAACAGACCAGAAGTAGACTCACTACATAAATATAGCAAACTTGTTTGATCTCTCTCTCTCTCTCTCTCTCTCTCTCTATATATATATATATATATATATATATATATATATATATCTATATATATATATCTATATAGATATATCTATATATATATAGATATATCTATATATATATATATATCTATATATTTATATCTATATCTATATATATAGATATAGATATATCTATAGATATAGATATAGATATAGATATAGATATATCTATATCTATATCTATATCTATATCTATATCTATATCTATATCTATATCTATATATATATCTATATATATATATATAGAGAGAGAGAGAGATATTGAGTCTGTGTGTGTATGTAATCCAGAAGCTTGTCAAGCACTCTACCTATCACTGAACTATATACTAAGCCCTTAATTTTATGACACAGCATCTTACTGTGTAGCTTATGCTGGCCTAGGATTTGTGATTTTTGTGCCTCTGCCTCCCTAGCCAGGATTACAGATATGCTCTGCCAAACTCAACATCATCAATTGGTCTTTGCAGAGTAGAGAGCACATAGGGGCGAAGAAACAGTACTGGAGAAATTAGAATCTACATAATGCAAAAAAAAAAAAATCTAGACAGAAACTTCACACTCTATAAAAATTAACTCAAAATTGGTCAGAAGACCCTAAATATAAATACCAAACTAAATCTTCTAGGTAACAACACAGGTGAACATCTAGGTGAGTTTAGGTGTGGTGATGACATTTTAGGTCCAGCATGAAAGGCATAGGTTACTGAATAGGCTTTCAGCAAATGTTAACTGTTTTTATCTTGAAATACGTTATGCCTATGAAAAAAAGATTAAAGTGCTTTTAACAAAAAAATGTTTACTGTCTTCAAAGAACTTTGAATAAGCTTTCTTGTGGGGATTTTTGGAATGTGACTTATGTTAATGTGTTGCAAAAATATGTATTTGTAATCAAAATGGTTTCTTCCTCCCTTCTTTTTTCCTCCCCCCCCCCTCTATTTTTAAAATAGGAGCAAATAAGTCAGTTGTCTGTTCTAGAAGGTCTTATGGCCTGCCTGGAGGCAAGCAGTGACCTAAATAGTCCTCTGAGCCTGGAGCCATCTGGAAGAGAGGTGACCTGGCAGCTTTTTAATCTGTGCAATATGAGAACACCTGTGCAGTAGAAAGAGCAGCCAATAGAATTTAAGACCCCCATCCTAGTATCATAGAGCCCCCTCAGAAAGCTCCTGAACTTCTGAGGTTTTTTTTTTTTTTATTCTGGTCATGAAGGCTTTAATGGTTTAAACATGAAAAATCTCCTAGAGCCTCATGTGTTTGTGATTAAGCCTCTTACTCAATCAGTAGATGGTCAAAACTTTGGGAGGTGGAGCCTTGCTGGAGAAGGTGTGTCACTGGGGGGGCCAGGCCTTGAGGTTTATTGTTCCAACCCACTGAATGTTCACTAGCTAGCTCATTCTTGCTGCTGCCTCCCAGCTGATGTGACAAGATGTGATGCCCAGCATCTGCTCTGCTTTGCTTTCCCAGCCTTGATAAAACTTCTCTTCAAAACTTTTTGCAGAAATAAACCCTTTCCTCCCATAAACTGCTCCTGGTCACATGTTTTGTCCCAGCAATGAAAAAGTAACTGCTACAGAAGTCCTACTTCCTAGTGGAGGGAGAGATGGATGAGTTGTCCAGTATAAATAGCAGGGGCTCATCCCAGAAGTGTGGTCTATAAAGAAGGCATGACTCAGACATTTACAAATTTTCATACAAGAAATCTAAGGCTTACACAACCTAGGTGACTTGTCCTAAGTCACATGGTGAATTAGCTGATAGAGTTGTCTGACAAGTACAGGACAGCCTGGTAACTATCCTGGGTCTATCTTCAGAGAGAGCTGCAATCAGTGGATCAAACTAGTCTTTTCAGATTTGGATCTTTCTAGGTCTTTTCCATACAAAGCAGGGCATCTGCATTGCTATATGGCATCCCTAGATTTCTGAATGATGAAAGTTTGTTCTGAAGGGAAGATACAACTCTATCTGAGCCTGGGAAAATGTTTTACACAGGATCTTACACAGGAAAACACCTCAAAAGCACCTGGGAGGATGTTTTACATATCTGAGAGATCCTATCTCTGATAAGCCCCTTTTCAAAAGAGCTCTGCAGAGAGCCCATCAACATTTATATGGTCACCTATTGTCTCTTGATAGACAGACCCCTAAGGAGGCCCAGACCCAGGCCCAGGCAAACTTTACCTACAGTCTTTAGAAGAGCCTGCAGAGAGCTTTTCCATGTACATGACTTCAGACCCAATATATCTGTCTACTCTCCACTCCTTGCTGAATAAAGGAATCCTAGTCTGAGCTCGAGTCTGGTGTATCTTCTGCTTCAATATCCTTATATGTTCAGCATGCCACAAAGACCACCTGGTTCAAATATAGCCTGGGAATCAGCATTCTGCAGTGTGCCTTCCTCTGACCAGTGGAAACCATTTTCAAGATCCACTGGAGGGGTTGGTGGAACTCTAGAGGAATGTAACGATCTCTGTAGGTGAAGGATCTTCAGTCCTGAGCAGTGCTGGCCTTTTCTTCTCTCAGATTACAACTTGGACTTTGGTTAAGAGAAACAGAACATCCGGAGGGACCCGGCTGACATATTTCAGCCAACCAAAGCATGAGGGTGAGAAGTAGTAAGGAGGAGCAAAAAAGAACACTATAAAAATAAATCTATCCAAAAAAAAAAAATCCCCCCCCCCATAATGTGTCCACTAAGAAGAAAAGCTGTGACAATGTACGCTTCAATTTAGCCCAAGATCCAGTAAAGCCACTGGCTGTCAGAGAGAAGGGTTCAAATCTAAGCTTTGCTGCTTATTAGCACTATGACTTAGGGAATATTCAGATCTCCCTCAGCTCCAGGTCTCTCATAGACAAAATACCTACTGACATAAGAGACCTGTAGAGAGGGTTATTATGAAAAAGAAATGAGACAAAAGCTGAAAACTTATGGTAGGAATGCCAGGAGCAAAGCATCTCACTGAACCTCATTACTTCAACTCTCTCCCCGATCCTTGTCAGCATCCAGGAGGCACTGAATTAATGGTGCATCTAATAGTGCCATTTATATTGTCACCATCATTTTTCTTACAGGAGATAAGCATATTCCATGGTCCTAGGTAAGAGTTAACTTCTCTGCCTCAAACAAACCCATGCCACACAAATCCATTCATTAAAATACATGCAAGCTTTCTTGGCCTTTCCACCTGCCCTAAGCAGTTTGAATGAAAATTGTCTGTCATTGTAAGTAGAGTTGAAGCTGTCCCTTCTCTAATGATCACTTTTCATACCCAAGGACCAGGCATGTAATAGCCACAAAATTAACTTGGTATAAATTCAGCTTATTGTGTTTTCCCAATACAAAAGCAATGTAAACTTGATGTAATGAACCTGCAATCTACAGAAATGAGCTCTGAAGGGCAGTGTGCAATGCACATAGGTTCTTATGCACATAGGCTCCTGGAAGGCAAAATACATAAGTGACACTGAAGGGTCAAGGGTGGCTGCTTCTCTGCAAAGCCTCAGCAACCTGTGACACATGGCTTATGTATTCTCAAGTGTGTCTTGCTCACCCCAGCATGCTCTGAGCCTAGCAAGATGCCTGGCTGGAAGGAGATGTCTGGCCACAGTATACCAATATTTCCTGCCCAGAGTGAGTGAGAAATCGTACAGACAGGAGAATCTCTGGTTGCTATAAAAATGAGTGTGACATTGTCAGTTCTGGTGATATGGGAATTGGGAGTGCCTTTGAGAGTGACAACACCTTTCTCAGATCTTGGGTGGGCAATAAATAACTCAGGAGCTAGAATGCCAAACACTCATGCTCACACAAAGCTTCCAGAGGCGGTGGCCTTTGGGTTCTTGTCTTATGAATTCAATCAATGACATTCACAAACCATTAAGGGTTAAATTTAGAAAGATTGTATTATAGAGCTTATAAGGAAGAAAGAATACACAGCTCCATCCCAAGAGGAGGCAGGAGTGAGGTTGCCAGAAATGAGAAATACCACTTCGAGACCCAGACTGGAGTCTTTCATGGGACTGGTTAAGTCTAGTCCTGAAGCCAGGTTTCTAGGTAGGGGTCAGGTTTTCTAGGAAAGGGGACAGTTTTTCCAGGAATGTTAATCCTCAAGGAAAGGGAACTATTCTAGGAGAAGGGGAACTCCTTTAGGAAAGAAAAGATTTAAGGAAAAAGAGATCTAGGGAGGTAATTCTTTTATGCATCAAGAGATAAGGAAAGCTAGATTCCCTTTATAGGATAAGGACATTCCCACCGTCAGCATTGTTAACCTTAAGCTGCCCACAGGCACAGCAGCAAAAGTAAGATCAGTGAGGGACAGCCCTCTATGCCCCAAGGCCAGGCACACTCCTCACCTAAGGAACTGACAGAAAAGTGCAAGTGATTATTAGAAAGCGATTAGGTGCTCAGTATCCTAACACAGAATGCCACACACATGAGCACTTGGGCCATTGCAGAGCAGACAGCTGGAAGTTAAGGATGGTTACCTTCTGGGCAGTGGAACTGTAGAGGCTTCAGACTCAATCTTTTTTTTTTTAATTTCTCTTACTTTATATATTTGCATGCTGATTGTTTTTCTTGTAAGGAACTTGTATGTGAGAGAAAATATAAATAAATGTGACAGAAAATTTCCTTTCAACTTTGTTCTCTCATGATAAGTATGATTTGTAAGCACAGCTGAATGGACTCCCCTTCCCCATATAGAGAGGGAGAAGTGATGGGTCTAATGAGTTCTCAAAAATTACATCATTGCAAGAGATGAGCCACCCCAGACCTACCGTGGAGGATCCATATAGGACCCCGCAGAGAGTGGTGGGATAAGCAAGAGACCTATAACCACAGCCAATCAGTCAACCCAGTATAAGCCAGCAAGACAGACACCAACGATTTTCAACACAACCTAAAGCAGAAGTACAGAGGCCTCAAGACCTCAACAATAAAGCAACCTTAATACTAAGCCACCATGACTCAGGGAACTGAGCGGAAGAGGGGAGGATATATTGTAAGAGCCATGGTGGGGGAGAATATCCAGAGACATGCCCCACTCAGTAACAGCATACAAAGGGTGGAACCGGGTTGACTCCTGGGCTATCCATAACCTCCTACCCCATGGACTGATCCAGACTGCCCACGGAGGATACCCAGCTGAGTGAGGACAGGGAAGAGGGAAATCGGGGAATTGGGGACATCAACACATTATTTGCTCATTCCGTGTATGTAAATATGGATAATAAATATTTTTTAAAAGTACATCATGACTACCCTCATAAAGGGAGTGGCACCCCCATCTTACTTTTTGCAGAGAACCTCAACAGGGCCAGGAGGACACAAAGACTCCTTAATCATCTCCAGGCCTGATGGTGTGTGTGGCAGGTGGCTTTTAGTCTCTGGGGCAGTGAAATGGAGAAGACTGCTTATCAGCCAGAGCTGGTAGAGATATTATCACAAAGACCCAAACCCACCCAAGGGCCTCTCCTGTCCTCTCTTAAGATCCCCTACAGCCATCTGATAAGAAGCATTGAGCTGTCTAGTTTGCATGCTCCTGACAACTTTCATTCAAAACATATGCAAATACTGAGGGCCAGTAACTGGGGACAGAGGTTGTGGTGAAATGCTTCTAGACTTTTAACCAAATGATTCTATTAACTCCACCAAGAGGTCTTTTGATTTAGGCCTCTATTTGCATGGAAAGCAGTTAGGCCCCTGCTCATTCCCACTTCTCCCCTGACAGCTTATCTCATATCTAGAAAGCTAGAATTAGTCATGGGACTTGGGAACAGCGACTTTCCTCAAGGCAGTGGGCTCCTTGGCTCCTAGCAAGGTGGTCACTGAAGCACCCACTGGACACCTGGCTGAGACAGAGCCTGGGCAGGTTCCCAGCTGGTCCTCCAGCCACAGGGCAGCAGCCAGGGCCAGAGCTTACCAGCCTGGGGATTCTAGGTATGCTGGGGCACCTGCTTGGTGTGTTTATACAGCAGCCAGGTCAGCAGCTTGAGGTTTCTGTGCACAAAGAGAGAAAGCACGACACAAATCCACTGATGAATGAGGGCTCTGAAAACAGCACATCAGGACTAGTAACTGGATACTTTACTCAGGGGAGGGTCTAATCTCCAGTGGGGACAGGAATTTCGCAGAGGTGTTTCCTGTTTCCTGGTCTTCACCCAGCTCCCCACATACTCAGGCTCTCACCTCAAAAAGAAAAAAAAAAAACAACATCCCAAACATCTGTTCAGAGCAGTGGCTTTGGATGGTTCCTGCTTAGGTACTTATAATCCATGCAGACTGGTTTATACTTGGGAGAATTCTGCCTCCGTTTAATCCTATGCTGCTACTGTCTTGAAATTCTAAATAATTGTTGAACATGGAGATTCCACATTTTCAGTTTGCCCTGTGTTGAAAAAATATGAAGCAGAAGATAGAACAGACTGAGTTTAGATGAGGTTACCTTTATTTTTCCAAGGAGCAGAGAGTGGACAGCCATACCTGAAGTCATGTGTGTATTCCTGTGGGTAGCTTCTATGAGCTTATTTAAGGAACCTGGGGGTGATATGGGCTTCTCAGTTAAAGTTCCTCTTAGATAAGAGATTCCCTAAGTGACAGCCTATCCAGAGGCATATAAATGTGGATTGGGCTGGGGTGTTAAGTTCTTTTCAAGAGGGACTTAACAGAGGTAGGATCCTTCAGATATGTAAAACATCCTCCCAGGTGCTTGAGGTGCTATCCTGGGTAAGTTTCTGTGTGAAAACATTTTCCCAGGCTCTGAGAGCCGCATCTTCCTTTTACCCTGGACCAGTATTTGACCTGGGTGCTAGCACAAGACTGATAGAGTTATTCCTGGAAACCTTCATAAGATGGATTTGGGGAAAACAGTAGCCTTTGGGTCCAGGGCATTGTCTGTTTACCAACTGTGGACAGTGTTTTGCCTTTGAAAAGCAGATAAGGGGCTGGAGAGATGGCTCAGTAGTTAGGTGTGCTTCCTGTGCAAGCATGAAGACCTGAAGGGGCCTCAGACCACCAGAGTTGGAATGCCCAGAACCCACATCAACAGCTGAGTGTGGCCACATGCTCCTGAAACCCTAGACCCACAAAAGGGCGCAGAGACCAAAACATTGCTTGGGCTCATGGAAAACAGCAAGCTGTGGTATCAGCAAGAGAGTCCAGCTCAAATTCAGAATCTGTGAAAGAGTGATGCAGCTGGCCATTTTCTCAAGGCACCAGAGGTGAGGGCATGGGACCCTGCAAGGACAAATACATGTACATACACCACACCCACCATCCCGTGCACAACATTACACACATAAGGAGCATCCTCTCACACAGAAGCCTACTTTACCAGGGGGATTATGGGATTCATCTCTCCATCTTGGTGTCTGTGACTGAGCTTGGCCGGAGTCAGTGCTTAGAAAGGGAGATTGAGTGGAGGAGGGGAGCTCAGGAAGGTCTGCAGTAACTGGACTCCTGGCATCTTTTGCAGGAAGAGTAGATGAAAGTTCTTGCCCTGGCACCTGCACAAATCCATTTCTCCAGGTGTTCTCGAGGGTGCTAGACAGCTAATGAATCCAGCAAGAGAAAGACAGCCTGTAGTGGCTGAAAGAAAATAAAAAGGAGCTAATCTTGGGCCACATGCATGACATGGAACATAGAAATACATCTAGGCCAACATGCACAGGACCCCATGCAAATCTGTACACACATGTCCTTAAAACATGCCGTAGGCATACACACATTGGAGCATCCCCACTGCCCCTGTAGTCAGGAGTGACCATGACAGCTGGCCTGTGATCCACGTGGGCATCTATGCTGGGTTAGGGGAGTGTTAGGAAGAACAGAAGCCCATGAGTAGCTGGGAGAGATAG
Organism: Zapus hudsonius; assembly: GCA_004024765.1. Classification (NCBI taxonomy): domain Eukaryota; kingdom Metazoa; phylum Chordata; class Mammalia; order Rodentia; family Dipodidae; genus Zapus; species Zapus hudsonius. Next base: position 143,432 of record PVHP010000342.1, on the reverse strand, counting down.
TGGAGAAGCCTAGGGCACAGGAAGGAGGCTGGATGAGCAGGGATAGTGAGGGGAGAAGGACAGGTTGTAAGGTGTGGTCCTGCAGCCAACTTTCATGGGTCAGATCCACCGTAGCTACTTCCCACATGTTATCACTTCTAAGTATCACACCGGTTCTATCAAGTGGGTGGGGGTCTTTAGGAATCAGGTTCAGACTGATGAAGCAATTTACCTGGAGACAGAGAGCATGCATGGACCAGGTAACTGGATTCCAAATCTTGGGCTATTTCCAACTGGTACTTGTATGGAAAAGAAGGTGGATATGGTGAGCTTTGTTTCTCATCCTTCTCTGCACTTGAGTGACCATCTTCGTCCCCTGCTCACCTCCATGACTCTGATTGGGAGAAAGAAGCTATAGCTGCAGAAAGAACATGGGATGGATGGAGCCAGACCCAGTTTCCAACCTCCTTAGGGCAATGTTGACACTGGGGCCTCATTCTTCACTGGTTGTCTTGTGCCTTGCAGGGTGCTTAGTACCTGAATATTCAGTTAAGCTGTCTTAACACAATATTCATAAGCTGAGTGGCCTGTCAATATCAGTATTTCATTCCCCACAGTCCTGCAAGTTTGGAATAAAGATGCCGGTATCATGGGTTCTGGAGACTCTTCTGAATGGCAGACTGCCAATTCCTCATTGTGTCCTCACATGGTGGAGAGAGAAAACTCCCTAGGACTCCTTTTATAAGAGCATTGATTCTATTCCCTGGGGCACTGCCCTCATGTTCCATTTGCCCCTAAAGTGATATTATAGTCAACCTTCTGTTGCTACAACAAAGAACCAAAAGGCAGCTTTTGGAGGAAAGGGTTTAGTTTGGCTTACAGACTCTAGGGAAAGCTCCATGGTAGCAGGGAAAACAATGGTATGAGCAGAGGGTGGACATCACCTCCACCACAGCACTGCAAACAGCGGCAAGAAGGTGTGCCAAAAACTGGCAAGGGGAAATTGGCTCTAACCCCCATAAGCCCACCCCCAACAACACACCTCCAACAAGGTTCTTATTCTGAAACTGCCATCACCTGAGGACCAAGCATTCAGAACACATTAAATTTATGGGGGACACCTGAATTAAACCATTACAAGGGGTTTGGATTTGAAATGTGAATTTGGGAAGACATAAGTTACTCTGTTTATAACAACAGGTACCAATCACATAGTTCCCTTTCTCTAGTTCCAACGCGATAACCACAGATGCTTCCAGACATTTCCAGACAAATTACCCCAAGGTGAGACCCTCCAGCTAGAAAGGCAGGTAGTTGGGAGGGTCTAGAGGGATTGTACAAGTCCTTGGTACTTTCTACAGTTTTCAGCTATTGACACAGACATCTCTTTGGTGTAGGTGTTTTTGAGTCAGACCAGTGGCAGAGAATGGACAAGTCACCTCAGGAGGGTGGCCCCACCCTCCCCCATGGGTCACTGGTCTTCCATAGAGACACTTTGTCTGGCAGTGTCCTTCAGCCCGCATCCATCCACAGGATGTGTGGACTCAAGGGCTAATTATGAAAATGAAAAATCCAGGTCTTGACCTCAAATGAGTATTTTCCTTTGTTACTTTGATCCTCTTGTAATGAGAGCCTGGTCACCACAGAATTCCAGGAATGTGGCCTTGATAATGAAAATAGGGGCCTGGTAAACTTCTGAATGTCCAGCAGCCCCTCCCCTGCTGGCCAGGACTACTTGCTGAGTTGGCTATCTCCCAGAACTTATTTCCATGTCCCTGGCTATAGCTGGTGGCTTCAGTGCCTGCCTCCTACAGAAAACAACCATCCTTATGAGTATTTCATCTCAGATCAGGAAAAACAACCTTCAATGAATCTTTTTTGGTCATTTACTTTTTTTCACAAAATAATGATACGATTGTATCTTGAAGATGATGAAACTGAGGCACAGAAAGATTGAGTCACTTGGCCGAGAACTCAAACCTTGCAAACAGAGGTGTGATATGAGGCCACGTAGCTGCCCCTGGATTTGGTGCCTCTGACATCTTACCACATGCTGCAGGACACCAGGATAGGGTGGCCAAAGAGTTCCAAGGAGGGAAGTTTAATGTCTGAACTGGCTAGGAAGTCTACCTAGCTCCCTATGAGGTCTTAAATTTTTGTTTTGGTTTGCTTATTTTGAAGACAGCTTCTTGCCTTCTTGAACTTGCTACATAGATCAGGTAGACTTGGACTCATGGTTCCTGTCTCTGTCCCTCAGATACTAAAATTGCAGACGTGTGCCATCATCCCCAGCTTAATTCTTTGGTTTACTGCAGAAGAATCCGATCCACATTCAGAATGGTGGTCAGTGTTGATTTCCCAGAAATCAGGGCAATGAGGTGGTTCAGGACATGTTCAGATCCCGAGTAACAAGAGAGTCCTCTATGACACCTGACACTATCTGCTCTTCAACAAGGAACCCAGCACTTGGAGCTCCTCATCTGTGAGCTGACAACCTCATAGCAACCTGACATCCGATGGGATGTGCTTGACTATTATTTAAGTGAAAGATAATGAGGGTCACCTTGGAGGTGAGGAACCCCCATGTCACCCAGGAGAGGTCACCAAACCTCTTGGAGTAGAGAAGCTAGAAAATTCCATTTCAGGGCCATAAGCCATAGATGACACACATACAGCATTGGGTAGCACCAGGTTCCGGGTGGGGTGGGGTGCTTTGATGGGACCCTGGAAGGCACTGACCAGAGACAGAACTGCATGGTGGGTGTGCAGGCTTCACTTCTGAGGCTGAAATTTCCCCTTGGCTTCTAAAGCCCAGGGACTTTGGAGGGACAAAAGGTTTCCACACAAACCGAGATGGCTGCTGACTGTGCTCTTTTGTTCCCAGTAGCCCTGTGGCCCAGAGCAGGGTTCCCAGAGACCTGGAGGGAAGGAAGCAGCTTGGCTATGGTGGAAAGGAAGAGAATTCCAGTGTTCAAGGCCCTGAGGCAGGTCCTTCCTCCTCCTCCCCTGTGTCCTCTTCGCTCTTCACACACACACACACACACACACACACACACACACACACACACACACCCCATTATGTGGAACTCACAGTGGCCTGATTGTGAGCAGCAAAGACCCAGGGCAAGGACTGGATAGGAGCAAAATCAGACTATTAATAGCCAGGCTTTCTGAAGGCTTACTGCATGCCAGGCACCTGGCACTCATATTTGACTGTCTGTAACCAGAAGCAGAGGTATGACTGTTTCAAAGTGACTGAAATGGTGTGAAGCTCACATTGGACTGACTTAATCAAGCCACTGAAATAGCAGAACACAATTCCCAAGGTGGTGGCTCAGCAGGGGATCAGCCACAGGCGTTGCCATTATCCTTTCTTCACAGAGCAGCACAGTGCAAAGTACTTATGCAGGGTTGCCTGTTAGAAGAAACAGCTAGACTTAGAGCCAGCTTTTTCCAAGCCGGAGCACTTATCCATCCCCTAACCACTGTCTGGCAGGCCATTCCTCTGTGAGTGAATGCTGGCATCTCTGGTAGACTCCAGAGAGAGGCTTTTCTTTGGAGGCATGCCCCAGCCACAGGGACCTTACAGACAATCCCTACCTGTGTGTGAGCTATGCGAAACCCCAGCCAGTGACCACCAGAAACCTGTGTTTCTTCTCCAGCTATGACCAGAAGTTGGCTTCCCAGTGGGTCAGGACTTTCCATCCGGTCATCAGCCATCATGCTCTTCAGCACAACAGAGTGCATGTGGGTTTTCAAAGGTCCAGTTGGGGCCCAGTGAGGACCAGTGATCCACCCTGCTCCTGGGGTGACATCACTGCACCTTCTTTCCTCTGCACGATTGCCTCCAGTGGGTTTGATTGGGTGCAGGGGTTGCAGTCGGGGTTCCGGGTTGGCTGGAATACCCTTGAAGGAACCATGGTAATTGCTTGGGAGCATTCGACCAGGAGGAGCCAAAAATAACAAGCCAAAAATTCTGCCAAGTCTGAGGCACCAGTTGTACCCACAGGTGGACTGGCTCAAATGGGGCTCTCTCTACCTTCCCTAGTGTTCTTGATCCTTCTATGCTTCAAGACTGCAGCCCAAATACTGAGGGGGAAGCTCAGGCCCTCTTTATAATTGTACACTAGAAAGTTTTAGAAAGCATCCAGGGTGTGGTGAAAGGGACTGTCCGATGCCAGAAGAAAAGTACACTCTGGGAGTCTTCCCGGGGCTCTTGTCGTCATCCTGTCTTCCAGTGGCTCAGCCTGGCTGAGAAAGAGGTTCCAGGAAGGATGGGGAGAAGGAAGTCCAGGGAATTGGGGGACTCGAGGCTGAAGCATCGACTAGGACTCTATCCTTGGAGGGTGTAGGTTTGCATCCAGGGAGCATGGTGAATTGGAGGAAGATTTAATCCAAAGTGGAGCAAATCCAACTAGTGTTTTAAAAAATTCTCAGGAGCATTGTGAAGCTAAATACCGTGGACTGTATTGTTAGGGGTTCTCCAGAGAAATGGATCCAGAGATGGGGAAGGGAGGGAGGGAGAAATGAGAGGGGGGGAAGGAGGAAAGGAGGAGAGAGAAAGGGGGTGCAAGAGACCTATTTGACTAATTTTTAAAAATTGGCCTACATAATTATGTAGCTTGGCAGATCGCCATACCTGCATGGTGTTGAAAGGCTGGGGATTCAGACAGCTGTAGTCCTGGGCCATAGAAACACCATCTACAGGCTATGATTCACACCCAAGGCCTTTGGGGAATACAGGGAGGTTCATGCCCTCTATCTGGGACGTGGTTTCTGCTCAATGCTAATGCTAGGCTGACCTTGTCTTTTCCTCCTGGGAACTACCCACTCCAGCCAGCCTCATCCATGTGTCTACTCAGTCTTGCCTGAATTGTAAACTCATTGAAGGCAGGGGCCTTGCCTTCTACCAGAGTCCACTGCATTCACAATGTGCCTGGTGCATAGTAGAGGTCAATAAATGATGAATGACTTGTCCCCTCACACATATATATCTTACCACCCCCTCTCTTCCTCCTACTCTGGACCCACTGAACAGTCTGGCATACATCCTTGAATGGTGTGGTATAAAGCAGGTCTGAAATACAATCATAACTTGGACATCAACATGATCTATGATTGAATCATTCACTTTTTCTTCAGGTGCCTGTTCCTTAAACTTCACAGGGCACCTGTGTACACCCAGGTCAGATGCTGGATCTACATGGCATAGGATTGGATTTCTGCTTTTAATGAGTTTGCTAGGCAATGTCAAAACAGCATATCTCATGGTCAGAGAGAGAAGAAAGGCAAGGAACAAATCGTAACTGGACTTCCTAACCCTCTTGAATGGAGAATCCTCTCTTCTGTCAGACAGGACAGTTGAGCGGAGCCTGAATGACATGTCATCATCATGCATGGCTTCACACAGAGATGATGTGATGATCCACCTCTGACACCACCAGGTCAGTCTTGATGGCCAGTGTATGGCAGGAAGCCATGTCCCAATACCGCGATTCTTTGGCACTTCTGCACCTGGAGTGGGTGCATTTGCAATGGCAAGAGGCCCTGGGGTGCCCATTCATATTCTCTCTTGCCTTACAAATAAATAAATAAATAAAACGTTTTAAAGTAATTATTGAATAGATGAAAAGATTGGGGAAGACACATGGTAACTATGTGATTCTAAGTGCTTTTTACAAAAGCAACATCCCTTGAGTTGTGTCCTTTCAGAATCTCCTGAGGTCATGTTCAAGCAATGTTGGGACTGTTTTCTCCTTTAGATGATGCCTCATGGAACTCCAGTGTCTAGAAGAGCCCATGAATATTAATCAAATGCCCACCATGTAGAAGGCTTTTCAGATATGTTTCTTCTCTTTGTTGTTACTCAATGGCCCTGTGCACAGCTACAGTGAATCACTCCATTTGATTCCGATGAGAGATTATAAAAGGCTTACATTTCATGGACCAACATCTTCTGGGTCAATTAATGAGACCACAATGCTAAGAAAGATTTGGTGTCTGTCATGAACTGAATGGTGCCCCCTGACTCCCACAAAGAAATGTCAATGACACCCTTGGAAACTGTGGATTGTGAACTTATTTGGAGGTTAAGGATAGGAAAATTGGGAAAATTACATTTGTAGATATGATCAAGTTTAAACAAAGATCTTGTGATGAGCTGGTTTCCCCAGGGATCCTAAATCAAAGCCAAATGAACTTACAGGAAATAGAGGGCAAGGAGCCACATGAAGATGGAGAAACAGAATGGAGTTGTATAGTTATCAACCAAGAAATACCCAGGACCATAAGCAGCTGAAAGAAGCAAAGGATTCCCTCCTCTAGAGCTGTCAGAAGGAGCTCTGAGAGCCTCAGCTTGTGATTTCTAAGGGAGATGCAGGAAGATAACACAGTGGCCTTTCAGGTCCTGGTGAGCAGAACCACCTTCCTGCATGGACAAGGAAGGTCAATGGCCAAGGCACAAAGGGATCACTGACTGAATTCAAGCATCCAGGTCTTCTGGCTGGAGGCTTCCTCTGCTAAGCAGACCCCAGGTTATTCTATAGCAAAGTGATTTAGCATTACATGATACCCACCCAAGTTAGTCAGGACTTTAATCCCTCTGGATGAGGGGAGGTGGGTGGGGTATGGGGAGTCAGGACTTAATTCCTCTGGATGAGGGGAGCAGGGCACTTTGGTAGATTTCTCATCATTGTCTGAATCAAATGGTCCTGGAATACCATTTCTTCCCTGGAACACTTCAAGGGAGAATGATGGTGGGGTCTAGTCTTTCATTCCTCCTGCTGTCTCTAGAAAAGATCACAGCACAGTGAGCCATCCAGGAAGATACTGGTGGCAAGTTATCCTGGAACAAAATGCTGATTTGTTGGAATCACCCATTCCAAGGTTTCCCACTGTTTCCTGGGAGAATTTTCCAGTCCAGCCTTGAGTCCTTCCTGTCATCAGCTGAAGCGTTGGCTTTCCTCCCTCTCCACAGCAAAGTAACAGCCAGACTCCCTCCTCCATGGAAATAGAAGAGCCCATGAGGAAGGCAAGCTCTGAAATTTCAGAGAACTTCTGGTCACTGATCCCCAGTTTCTTTGCAAAATGGGAAGAAAAGAATGGTAAGAGTAGGGTTTGTTTGAGAACTCAAGTCATATGCAGGTCAGGCATGCCTTGTGCATATATTTAATGCTTATGCCAAATGTTGAATTGAAAAACAAAGTATTGAGACAGACAAGCAAAAATCAGTTGCACATTCAATTCCAGATCCTTTATCCTTGCCTTCTGGCTTATGTTTCTGGGCCTCTGGTAACCATCATTTAGTGAACACTGCCTGTATGCCGTTAAGCAATCAAGATAGCCTATTCTTCATTACTATTATGTCTCCTTAAAACAGGGAGGAGCTGGGCCCCAGAGTGGCTTACCCAAGGTGAAAAAGTAAATGAAAGACCATTCCATTGTCAGCATACATCTCCACATCTAAATCCAGGCCTCCCTCTCCTGTCTGGAAAGTTGAACTCGTGTGAATCCCCGTGGACCCTAGACTCCTAGCAGAAAGGAAATGCACGTCCTATGTCTTTACATTCCAAGCATCACAGCCTGACATAGGACAAATGTCAGAAAGATTGAATGAAAGAAAAAAAATAGGTAAATAATCAAGAGATTTTAGCAAACACTTTAAATGAAGGTGAGGGAAATTGACGTGGTTTGGTCTCTTTCTGCTGTATTTCCTGTGTGACCCTCTGCCTCTTGTTACCTTTCTTTCATAAGAAAGAGACAATAATATATGCTTGCCTTGGCTTGGAGTCAGGCCAGGGATGATTTCAGGTTGAGGAGAGCCAGCTGCTGCCGTCAGTGCACCAGCTTCTGTCCCCAACTTGCTCAGATTGGCATTCGGTGGTATCTGCTGAGGGAATCAATGGCTGCTTGTCTCAGCTGCTTTGGAGTTATTAAAAGCAGCAAAATCAACTTCATACTAGCTCACCTAAGGGAGGCAGAGTAGCCTGACTTAAAGCAAAACCCTTCCCTCTCCTGTTACTGCAACCAGCTGAACACCACAGAGGCTTGGCTAGGGTGGGTCCTTTAGGTGGGGGGATGCCTAAATGTTCCTGCCGCAGCCCAGAGAGGGTTAAGCCTTGGGCTGACTGGCCTGGATGTTCTCCAGCGTGGACTTGCCCCACTACCTCGCCTCCAGCTGAGATCAGGCCATTAGTTTACTCATAAACAGGAGGCACACTCCACCCGCTCGGCTGCCGTGGTGAGCGCTGCTCTAACAAGCCCTCACCCCACCTTGGCCTCAGCCATCTGGGAGATCTTCCTTTCCAGGCAGTTCTGCTTTGACCTTTAGAAACCCTGGGATCCAGAGTGTCCACTCATTCAGACATGGGGTCCATGATGGAGCTCCCAAAATGTAGAGTCTTGGGACCCGAGAAACCCACTGAGTTTCTCTGTCTGAAGATTCCTCATGCCAGAACTAAGGCTGGGATCTTGCCAAGGGGAAATTTAAGTGACTCTTTACTCCTTGTCCCATCAAATCTTAACTGATTAGCACCCTTCTGAGTGTAGACATTCAGGATGCCCACACGCATCAGAGATTTCTTTCGACAGCTCTAATCATGACCAGCTTGTCTTTACTTGCTCCGTCAGAGCCCATGAGTCTAATCTGGCTTGGCATCTGCTTTTTTATGGCTTGAACTGTAAATGATATTTACAAGACTCTGTGGTATGTATATATTGCACAAAAGCTAAATCTGTCCACAAAACTTTATTGAAATAAGACCTGTACACTCACCTACACATTGGAGGGCCTGGGTAGCTCTCACAATTAGTGCTGCTCAAGGTGATAAAATAAGTGAAAGGTCATCCTTTAGCCATAATATGTCTCAGCATCTACATCCAGGACTCCCTCCACTGTCTGGATTTGGAAAGTCGGACCCTTGGCCCATAGACTACTAGCAGAAAGCAAATGCATTGAGCACTACAAATTGCACTGGTGTCCCCTAAAGTTGATTCCCTTTGTTTTTGTAACATACGTCACCATGGAATGCAATGACAGGTAATAAAATACAGTGATTGCTTTTATTAAAAAGTGTTACTAGACATTTATCAATGGGGGAAATCTGATATCAGGCGTATTTTCCCAAAATGTTTTTTCACAGGAGCTCTTAGGTTAGTTTTATTCTTAACACATTGACCCACATGGAAATGGCAGGTGTAGCGGCACATACCTGTTGAGTTCCACACTTGCCAATTTCCTGATCATCATTCATTCCCTCTCATGGCATTTCTTTGTCTACAAAGCTGGGGAGGTAGAAACAAGAGAATCCCTGGGGCTTACTGGCCAACCAGTGTAGCCTAATTGGTGAGCTTCAGTCCAATAAGAGATGCTGTCTCAGAAAAGATGGATGGCATTCCCGAGGATGATAGCTGAGATTTTTCTCTGGCCTCCACACACCCATGAAATATGTTTTCACACATGACATGTAAATCCATCTCAGCACTACCTGGGTAAATGGAGATTTCTAATTACACTCAGGAGAGGGGATTCTAACTTTGAAACCTAGCTAAATGAAACTGTATCCCCTCAAAAGAATTTTATTTTTTTTTATTAGTATTAGACCCGTATTTTTAAAAAGCCCAGGATTTTCATTGTTGTTCATAAATACTTTTTTTTTTTGAAAATTTTCCTCTCTCTTGTGGTCGTCATTACACCCTACCTTTTGTTTCTTGGTCCATGAAGTCCATCTGGATTTTTTTTGAATAAAAAAATATCTGTTGACCTATGAACCAGACTATTAAGCTCTGCCAGAAGTTTCATTACTTCGAACTTCTCACACCATAGAGAAGCTGGAAATCATTTATAGACCACAGTCAAGATTTTGGCTCAAGTGCCCCCTTGCTCTCAGGAGGCCATGAAAAATTGACAAGCAGCCCTGTGAGCATGCGTACCTTGGTCTGGCCTCCTAGGCGATTCCTTTCTCCCTCCCTTGCACACCCTGCTCTCCCCATTCATAAGGTCTGGGATGTCTTCTAGCTTGTCCAGGGATGGAGTTTCCTCAACTCTGTTCTGACTCCCCATAGGAGAAATTGAATTAACCTTGGTCACTTGATGGATTGACTGATATCAAATCAATGGAGAATTAATTCTCTTATTCAAATACTTATCATGCATCATGCTGGTGGCTGAGTCAGAGGGAGAGGCTGCTTGTCATATGCCCACCCTCTTGAGCAGGATGGTTTGAGGTCCATCTTGAGCTGAGCTCTACACTTACCAATTGCCCAATCTTCACGCTCATTGTCTGCATTTCCTTGCCTGCAAAAGTGGGCTCAGGTACAAAATTCCAGAATGTTCATTGGTTCACTTGCAGTGAAGCTTGTCTTCAGGAATGGCATCTCTGCTTTAGCGGTGTTCTTCCTTCCAAGCAGCAGAGCCCTCACTTTAGATTTTTTTCCCATCCCCAGAGCAGCCAAAAGCCTCATGAAGGCTGAGCTATTACCATCGCCCTCCTTCCTGCTCACCCCTCCACTGCATGCCCCTGGGGAGTTCTGGATCAGGGACTCACCTCCCACAGCCCCGGGCTCAGCCAAGCCCAATTTCTTCATCCAGGATCAATAATTTTGTTCTTGTTACCGTAAAGAATAATAACGCATCCTGCTGCCAATGCCACAATCCTTTCTCTGATTCGCTCTGTCTGCCTCTGGATTTCCTCTCTGGTTGCACAATCTGCTCTTTGCAATGTCCTTCCCTGCTAAGAAAATCGAAGCAGCTGGGAGGGGAGGAGGTGACAGAGGGGCTTTGGCCTGTCCAGCTGAGAACTAGAAAGTTCTTTGCTGTAGTTCTAGTCCCCAAATCCTGCAGCCCTTTTCACATGACACTATCTCCAAGTTCATGGACATTTCCCAAGTTCCAAAGACATTGTGTTTGTTGAAACAAGACCTCTTGTTCTTCAACTCACTTTCCATATAGCAGCCATGGAATTTTTTTTTCAATTCAGGTCTGGTCACATGCATCTCCCCTCTACTTAAATCCTTCTGTGGCTCCACAGTAGCCAGGACAAGGAAACACATCAGCAGAGACAACAAACACACACTGGCTTCCTCCCTTCCAAACAGCATAACCTATGAACCTATGAAAATCTGTGATCTAGATTTTCCTGTCTCCAGACCAGACCAGACCAAATCAAACCAAAATGTTTCATGAAGACTTTTGTTACCACCTCTCCTTCCTGCTCACAGATGATTCAGGCATGGACTTATTTGTCTCATGCATAATTTTAAAATTTGAATTCATGCTATGTTGGGGTTATGTGTTTGAATGACCCTGAAAGAACCTCAGTTTAAATTCCCATTCCATTTCACCTCTTGAAATAAACTTTTTTATAGTCCCCCCACCTCAAAGGTAGTGTTTCCCTGTAGCCCAGGATGACCTGGAATTCACTATGTAGTCTCAGGGTGGCCTTAAACTCATGAGGATTCTCCTACCTCTGCCTCCCAAGTGCTGGGATTAAAGGCGTGCGTCACCATGTCTGGCTTTTGAAATAACCTCTGTTGCAGTCAGCTTTCTAGTTGCTGCGCAGAAAGAACCCAAACAAAAGTGGCTTGTAGAGGAATGGGTTTATTTGGCTTACGGACTCGAGGGGAGACTCCATCATGGCAGGGAAAACGATGGCATGAGCAGAGGGGTGGACATCACCTCTGCCACAGCACTGCAAACAAGGGCAGGAAGGTGTGCCAAACACTGGCAAGGGGAAGCTGGCTTATAACCCCATAAGCCCGCCCCCAACAACACAGCTTCATCGAGGTTGTAAAACCCAAACTGCCATCAGCTGAGGATCGATCTATCAGAACACATTCGATTGTTTGTGGGGGACACCTGGATCAAACCATGACAACCTCTTATTGTTTTTTGTTTTGCTAGATGAGTATCCAAGTCTATTTTATTCTGTGTGTGTCTTGAAAGGAGGCAGAGCCTGGAGGCCACTTCTCCCAGGACAGAGTGGGGTGAAGGACCTTCGCTTGGTCAGTTGGATGTTGTCCCTTGGGCTTTGAGTCTTGAGAACAATGAACATGGACAGGTAAGCAGTTGTCCCTGGACAGGTGGTGAGCCCAGCACTGTATTCTAACCATGTGCTCCAATGGCCTGACCTAAGTTCAATTCCCACACCTGGTCTTCCTTGAATCTCCTTCTTTCCCTGACTCCGATTTGCTATCCTTATCTTGGAGTTCATGAACCACTCTGAGTCCAGAGACTTCTCTTCTGCCTCTAAGTGTCATAAACAAGGTGAGTTTCTGTCGCTACAAATCAGGTGCCCAGTGCACTTTCCATAGCTCAGTTGGTAGAGTGGAGGACGTAGATTGAGCACAAATAAGGTGTCTGTTACCCTTTCCCAACCCCACTGCCGCCCCTCTGCTCCTTGAGCTCAGCTCTGGTCTTACTTGTGCCTCACTGTCCGTTTTTGCTGCTGTTGGGAGTGGCGGGTGAGCAGTCAGCCTCCTCACAGTACTTTAGTTTGTTAAGTGGACCAATGAAATTCTTTTGATAGAGAGGTTTTTCAACTTGCCACCAAAAGAGTCCTAATATGGTCATTAAATAATAAATATTTTAAAAAATGTTTTAAAATATTTATTTATTTGAGAGAGAGAGTGAGAAATAGGTAGACAGAGAGAGAAAGAGAGAGAGAGAATGGGCACACCAGGGCCTCCAGCCACTGCAAATGAACTCGAGACACATGTACCACCTTTACGTCTGGTTTTGCATGGGTATTAAGGAATGGTCCTTCTGCTTTGCAGGCAAATGCTTAACTGCTAAGCCATCTCTCCAGCCCAAATGATAAATATTTTTTTAAAATATATATTTATTGTCCATAATGAGTTACATTATTTAGTGGGCAAACCACGCGTTGCTATCCCGAATTCCCCAATTCCCCCCCTCCCCATCCCTGATCAGTTGTATATCCTCCTCCGTGGGATAAATATTTTTAAACTTGGCAAAGATTAGCACTTACTAGGGGTAAGGTTTAAGGAGAGGGCAACACTGAGCCTCTCTGACAAAGCCTGAATCACTTGTCACTACTGAGGGAGAAATCAGGATGCTGTTAAAACTACCACAATAGGTGAATTGATGCTTTTCTTTCCTATAAAAACATGTTTCTTAGAAATAGAGACTATTAGTGATCCATTTCATGTTGAATCCTACAGTTTCATTGGAGGTTCTCAATAAATATCAGCCAAAAAATGAATAAATCTGCTAATTATGGATGTTAATGTCATTCTTTCCTCACAGCAGGTGTTGCCATTAGACAATTTAACTTCTCTCATTTCAAATCAATAGATAGAACAGAAACTCCTAATGCAGTTGGGATGAATTAATCAATTTCTAGGCAACTCTGGTCATTTAGACAGAAACATAGGAAAATAATCATCCCCAATGAATCTTAGCACAGATGTATCATGCAGTGTTCATTTGGATCTGACAAAGAAAACTCTTCTCTGGTACTATGATCCTGAAGCTACAGACAACATACTCTCTTCAGGTAATAAACATATATAGTCATCCTTTGGTAACTATGGGAGATTGGTTTCAGGATCTGCCACAGATACCAAACACAGGGAGCCCATGTTGATTATATAAAATGGCTCAGTATGTGCACGTGCTCTGTAAATACCTTACCATATACTTTAGATCATCTAACCTAAATGTATCTAATGACATAGAAATTATATGTACATATCTATGTATATGTCTGTCTACCATACACACACAAATACATATATATATACATATATATATATATATATACATAAAATAGTTGTTATATAGCGTGTTTTAGAGAATCATCCCAAGGAAAAAATCTATACATATTCAGCACTGATGCAATCCCCCCATATTATTTTATTTTTTTGGAGTTGAATCTAAAGACATAGAACCAGTGACTATAAAAGGGCCAAATGTACTCTTCATTAGAGTCAATAATTGTTGAGTGCCTATTGGGTGCCAGCCGGCCTTGAGTTCTGTCCTGATGTGGCTGAAATAAACAGGCAGTGCTTTGTTCTTAAGGAGTCTATAGGCTCATTGGGAAGACAAAAACAAACAAGCAAATGTATTCATTGGTCCTGAGCAAAGCGCTTTAGAAATCTGTGATTCATTACCATGAGTTCCAATATGAACCAGCCACAGGCAGCCACATGGTTCTGAGGTAGATGTGAGGCTCCCACAGGGGGAATCTCCCAAGTGAATGGGTGAGGGGTTGCAGTTTGTCCACCCTGTCACTCAGGGGCATTATTTTCCCTCTTTGTTCCACATGGCCTGAGCCCAAAACTCAGGTAGAATGAATCAGAGGCTTTGGGGGCAAGAGATGGAGAGGCAATTTTGCATAAATAGGATTTACAGAAACCAGGCCAGGTGTCATTGTCATCTTACTGGAAAGCAGGCGATCACCATCTGTATTTGGGGGAAAAACAACCACAGTTCAAAGCATCGCTGGCTGTACCTTTCATTGACAGACCCTGAAGGAAGTGCTGCAAGCAATCCTGTGCTCAGGCTTATTTGTCCTTGGAGTCCCAAGCTTATTGCTTCCTGTTGCTCCTGTGACACGTATTCTCACCCCAGTCAGTATCCCCAGGAGATGTCATCAAATAAGCTCCTTGCCAAGGCCTGGGAGGTCCTGCGAGCTTTTGATCCTTCATCCTTTGGACCATACTAGCCTGTGGTGGTTCTACAAGAAGACTGAACTTGTTTCTTCTCTCAAGCTTTGCACTTAACTGTTGCTATAAACTGTGGGAATTCCTAACTAGCACCTCTTTAGCCAGCTTTCTTAGACATCCCTGTCTTTTTAGGTTTACTTTTATTTATTTGAAAGAGGAGGGACAGAGAGAGAGAAGAAAGAAGGAGGAGGAAGAGGAGGAGGAGGAAGAAAAAGAAGAATGTGTGCATGCACCAGGGCTTCTTGCTGCTACAAAGAAATCCTAAATGCATATGCCACTTTGTGTATCTGGATTTATGTGGGGAATTGAAAACTCTGGCTGGAAGGCTTTGCAAGCAAGCATCTTTAACCACTGAACAATCTCCCCAGCCCAGACCTCCCTATCTTAACCAGCTTCACCTGTTATTAGCTGAGCTTTAATCCTGCTTCATACTTCATAGTAATGAAGATTACCTGGCATGGCATTAACCTTTGATATAATTTATAATTTACTTGTCTTATTGGCTATTTCTGTCATTAAAAGTCATGAGACCCGGACTTCTGTTCACTATTGAATGAAGTCTCACCCTGCACTTCAGATCACTACTCCATCCTCGCTCAATCCCCTTTCACAACCAGAAACTTTCCATTTCTAAAACAGCACCATTAACACTGTACTCAATGTGCCATCCCTTCAGTTCACAAAGCCGTCACTTATAGTGTGAATGGTACACCATGGGCTTGTGTGGTGGGGTGTATTGGACAACAACAAGCCTTGGCCACACAAGTCTGGGTTTGAATTATGGCTTTAGCCTGTGGGGCTTGGTCCTAACCTCTCTGTTAGTTTCCTAGTCTACACGATGACATAATGATAGGACCTGCTTTGGTGGTTATCAGGACTTACCAAGCTAATTTATGCAAAGTGCTTAACAAGGGAACTTATATACAGTAAGTGTCCAAATAGAAAAATAAACAACATATATGGATTTCTGGTAGTAGCATACATCAGATGGTGAGATACATGGAGAAGTTATGGGAAGGAAATTGGATAAAAAGTGATAGCCACTGAAATGTTCATCAATGAGTCACAGACTCAAAGGCACCTGGGCCTGGTGGGTCACTTAAATGAGTGGAGTAGCCAGAGTATCCAGCAGACAGGGGCGTTCTTTCCAAGGGGCTAATTCTCGCTCACTTCCAGCTGTGGTTTGACAAGGAAATGTTGGCTCCACATGACCAGAACTTCCTTAAAGATACCTTTAGGTTTTGGTATTTGCCCAAGAGGCTTAATATAGAGATGTTCCTCCATTTAGAAGTAAACCCTGATAATCCTACCAGAAGTGAGGAATGCATTTTATGCACTTACCCTCAGAACATCCCCCAGCTCAGCAGCGTGTGCACTGTTAGAGGAGTTGTTTACTCTGTGCTCCTGTTCACAGCTCACTGCTCTGCCCAGCATCATGAAAGAACCATCGTGCCACTGGCCTGGAAAACAGTTGAAGTTTAGAAATCAAAGAATGGCTTCTTCTGGGTGCACAATGCTTTGGTCTTGTCACATCTACAAATTGTAAGATGAACCACCCTAAATCTGGATTTATTTTTTTTTTTTTTTTGGCAAATAACTCATTCATTCTGCAACCAGCCCAAGCCAGGCAATTCTAGGTAAAGAATCAAAACAAATACTTGAATTCTTATGCTAGGTCTTTTGCCAATGTGCTGTGTGACTCTGGAAAGGTTCTTTACTTCTCTGGGCCTCAGTTTTACTGAAGGAATTGAAGGTTCCTCATAGTACCTAACAGACATCAGATTCTATAAGTTTTGGAAGCTTGTTTTGTTTTTGGCCTTTGAGGGGAATCAAGGTTCAGGTAAACCTTTGAAAACACTGGGATGAGGAACCTTGCTGCTACCGTCTTGCCTTTACAAATAATTCAAGCAGTTTGGAAGTTGGGTCCCATGAGAATGGAGAAGGGAGACCCAGGGTAAACCTTTGGTTTATGGAAAAGCACCGTGTGGCTGTTGCCAAAATCATGGAGTTACCCAGAGGATGGGTTAGGAAAGGCATGTAGGGTAGAATGAGGAAGAAAGAAACTTCATTCTTTTTATAACCAAAAAGAAAGTATTAGAAAGACTATAAAATTGGGCTGCAGAGATGGCTCAGTGGTTAAAGGCACTTGCTTAGAAAGCCTGATGGCCTGGGTTTGAATCCCCAGTGTCCATATAAAGTGAGATGCACTAGCGGGGTATGTGTCCAGAGTTCATTTGCAGTGGCATGAAACCCTGGTGTGTTCATACTTTCTCTATATATACATGCCTCTTTCTCTCAAATAAATAATTTTATGAAGAAAGATCATAAAATCAACAAAATAAAAGATCAATAATTTATTGATTTGTATCAAATTGATAATTTAAAAGTATTTCCTCTGAGCAAGGCACTTCCTAGCTTTTCCGATCTATTATCTTACTTGATGTTCATAGAAATTCTGACACTGGGGGCCGAGGAGATGGCTCAGCAATCATGAAGACCTGAGTTCAGTGTGCTTACAGAGAAGAGTGGAAGCAACACGGGAATCCCAAAGCTCCTGGGTCAGCTACAACCCATGTGGCTTCAAACAATGAGATCCTGCCTCAAAACAAGGTGGAAGGTGAGGATGGACACTTGAAGTTGTCCTCTGACTTCCAGGTATGCACCATAGCACAAGCTTGCGTGTACACCCCCCCCACACACACACCAAAAAAATCCATTTGAAATCCTGACATTGGTCCCGTTGCTCATCTCTACTTATTAGATTAATAAAGGCTCAGAGAAGTGAAGTCATTGGCCCAGTGTCGCCAGCTTGGAAAAGGCCGCCCAATCAGGATTGGTCTAGATCCCTCTTCGTTTTATTGTCTTTCCTTCCAAGGGCTGGCAGATTGTAATGGTGGGTATTAACCTCTGACTTGGCTATAAAAGCAAGGTCCCATTCCAACATAAAGTCACCCAAACTCACTAGGGCCTGGTATTAGGTAATAAACAGTTTTATTGCCTTTTCTCTTTTAGGCCTTTTTCTTCAAAAGTAGACTTAGAGTTAAGCCCAATTATTTGTGAACAAAAAGCTACTTGACCATCCCAGGAAAAGGCCAGAAATGATTTCTGAGTGAATTTGATGAAGGTTAGTCTTAAGCACCGTCATTTCCTGCAGTCTCAGAGAGAATTAGGAGTGCTAGACCAGCCCATAGGGCTGAGAGCTGGAGGTGCTGAGGTCTGAGGAATGTCCCCTGGGGATCAACATCGAACAGATTTCATTCATTCATTTATTCACTCAGTTGTTCACGCAACATCACCAAACACACCCCCTCTACCAGGGACTGTGATGAGTTCTCAGAAAGCCATCAAGATGTGGTTTCTGCTTGCAGAGCTCACAGCCTATAGAAATCTAGGCACTAGAGAGAAAATGCAAGGAACTAATGCTGTGAGAATACATGGTTGCCGCAGGAATGACTTCTTGGAGTCATGTGTCAGTCATGGAAATAAGCGAGGAGGAAGGTGGTTCCTTCATAAGACTGTTTGCACAAACCAAGATGCCAGTAATTTTGCCATGTTTTTCAATGAGTGATGCTCTTCAGATCTATCATATCTGTACAGAAGAGATGATATTTAATGTGCTGTGACACAGGTCTTCCCACCTTTGCCTTCAGTGACAGCACAGGGGTAGTTTGAAATCAGTGCTCATTTTCTCAGAGACCCAGTAAAACATTTGCCCTCATACAACTGAGTTCAATGTACACACACACACACACACACACACACACACACACACACACACACAAATGCAAGTGTCAAGTGCTATGTTATTTCTTTTTTTTATTATTTGTGGGCAGAGAGACAGAGAGTAAGCAAGTATGGGCACACCAGGGCAGCTTGCCATTGCAAAAAAAATCAAGATGCATGCTTCACTTTGTGCATCTGGCTTTATGTGGGTATGAAGAATTGAGCCTGGGTCAGCAGGCTTTGCAAGTAAATGTCTTTGAGCCAACTTTTGAACCAATGAGCTATTTTCCCAGCCCTCAATTCTTTTTTTTTTCTTGCCCATAATGAGTTACATTATTTAGTGGGCAAGCAATGACTTGTTATCCCCAATTCCTCGATGCCCCCTCCCCCATCCCCAATCAGCTGGATGTCTTCCTCCTCCGTGGGTCGTCTGGATCAGTCCTTGTGACAGGGGTACCATGGATAGCCTAGTATTCAGCCAGGTTCTCCTGGCCCTAGTATGTTGTTACTGAGGGGTGCCATGCCTCTGGATAGTCTCCCCCACCACGGCTCTCACAATCTTTCTGGCCCCTCTTCCGCACAGTTCCCTGAGTCATGGTGGGTGAGTATTAAGGCTGCTTTAATGTTGTGAGTTTAGGGGTCTTTGTGTCGAAAATCGTTGGTTTCTGTCTCACTGGCTTGTCCTGTGATGATTAAATGGCTGTGGCTGTGGGTCCCTTGTTCATCCCATCATTCTCTGCAGGGCTCCATATGAATCCTCCATGATATGACTGTGGTGGCTCCTCTCTTGCCAGGATCTCAGCTATCTGCCTAAGGTCGGTTGGTAGGGTTAGATGGGCCTCAGCTCTCTTGCTGCATCCTGAAAAATACAAACACAATCTCCATCGGAGAGTGAGATCAGTGTAGGTTAACAAATATACACAATTCTGGATTACCAAGATTCTATTTTTAGTAGCCTCCCCGTCAATCGCTCCCATAGTGCATCTTGTCTTGGGAGCCCAAGAGTATGGGATCCGGTGCCTATCGCTCTGAATCCCAAGTTCCAGACAAGGGCTCCCCCTCACTAAATGGAAAATTTGACTGAATTTGAAGGCTATTGATTGTCTCCCACAGGCCCAGGCTCCTCCATTGCACAAGTGCTCCTCTCTTGGTTCTCTGTTCTCTTCCAGTAGGAGGTATGGTCAGCCTACTCATGGCCACAGATTGTGTTTCATGTCAGCCTTCAATTTTTAATAATTGTCCCAAAGCTAATATATCTATGTGGACTCAGATAAAACAATAGACATTTTATTAGTATCCTGGAAACCCTCTCACACTCTCTACCAGTTACATTCCCCACACAAAATAAGCACCAGGCTAAGCACTCTCCTAATTTCTAATGTGTCCAAATCTTCAAGGAGGTCTTGCTTTCACTGGTTCTCATTCCCATAGCCATCTTCAGCAAATATAACCTTGTGAAAACATTGGATACATATATATGTATATGTATATGATGTATATGTATATAATGTATATGCATATGATGTATATGTATATGTATATCATGACTTCAGGTAGGAACCTGTTTACCTGAGCCCCAGGAAAGGCAGAGGAGCTCTGTAGATGGTTTGGTCTGATGTTAAGCCTGAGTACTGATCAGCGTGGTGAGGACAGAGCCAAACATTGAAAGCTAGCAAGTTAGTGGGAACCTTAAGGAGACAGGAACACCGACAGCTTCATATCATTTTTATATTCATCAATGTGACCAAATAACAACAGAAACAACCTAAGGGAAGATAGATTTGTTTTGGATCATGATTTCAGAAGTGTCAGGAGAGGACTTGGAAAAACAGAGCAGTTCACATCATGGTGGACAGGAAGCAGAGAAAGGGGGTACACAAGGAGGAGTCTGGGCCCACTTTTTCCAGAGGCCCCACCTCCCAATCATGTGATGATATTATGAATCCATCAAGGAATTAAGCCACTCATTTAGTCAGAGCCCTCATGATCTCTTTGTCTCTAGAAACCCCTTCCAGATACTTTCAGAGGTGTGCTGTATCTCATTGGCATTTCTCAGTTCAATCAAACCAATGAGTGTAGTGTGTGAAGAGCACAGAGGATGGCAGGCTTGTCCCTAGGCAGATGGCATCCTGTGACAGGAGGGAGGCCAGCCTAACTGGTCAGGAACTATGTAGAGATGATGGTGGTCTGAGCTGGTTCAAGAACTTTCTAAGGCCATTACTCCACATGTGAAGTTCCTGAGCCTGTGGAAAAGAAGTCAGGGGAAGAGAAGCAGAAGGCAACTCCCCCCTAGGAGGAGACAAAGGGCTTTCTTCGTCTCATCAGTCTCTGGATTCCTTGCATTTAGGCTAAGAACCTGGGCTCTGGTATACTTGTATTTGAGGTCTGGCCTGTAATACTTCCTGGCTGTGTGTGGAGGTTTGAATGTAAAATGTTCCTCAGAGTCTCAAGGGGTTGTGATTAAGCCTCATATTTGGTCCTCAGCTGGTAGAATCTTTGGGAAATAGAGCTCAGCTGAAGGAGGTGTGTGACAGAGGGCAGATCGTGACATCCAACCCTACTGGGTTTTGAGAGCTGGCTCACTCAGTCCTTCCTGCATGGTGTGGAGACATGATGCCCCAGCTGCCTGCTCTACCATGTTCTCTCCACCACGTTGAAGCTTGCACTTGAAGCTGTAAGCCTGAAATAAACCCTTTTCTCTCATAAGCTATTTCTGGCCGGTGTTTTGTCCCAGCAATGAGAGAATTACAACATTGTGTGACTTTGGAAAACTCACTTTACTTCTCTAACTACGAATTTACCTCCATGCCAAATGAAAATAATGGTAGTCCAAGCTCTGGTTGTGATTATTAACTGATCTAAAGGAGGCCCTTATTTCATGGTGAGCACCTAGCAGGTGGTAAGAGCCGTGGTCACAGCGTCTGTCTGGCTTGATGGAAAGGAGGAGTGTGTCCATATGTATCACTTTCTTGGCAGATCCTATATTTTTAGTCTTCTGCTTGGGATCCCCAATGGCTTCTGATAAGAAGGGTCATGTGTCTGGGGATTCTTGGGGGGGTTCAAATGGCTCAAATAGGACACAATAAACCTGCCAGTTTATAGGACTTGTGCCCCATTGAACCTCAAAGGAAGTGTGGAGTTGTGCCTGGCACAAAGGGTAATATCAGCTCTGAGGAGGAAACAAGCAGGCAGTTGACAGAGAGCGTCTCAAGGCTCCATCCCTCCTCAGGTTGAAAAGGAGGCAGGAGAGAGGGACAAAGTCTGTAGAGCAAGAGCCTGAGCTAAGCCCTCAAGGACAATGCTCAGACCTCCAGAGATGAGCTGACTTTGGAAAACCGTGTGTCCTTGGGAAACTTCATTTCCAACATGGCCTTCCTGATTTAGTTGCTATGTCCTTGTCCATCAAGAAGCTTCCTCCTGCATTGTTGAACACCAGACCCCACAGTGACCATTTCCTTGGGCTCAGCAGTTAAGGCGCTTGCCTGCAAAGCCTAATGACCTTGGTTTGATTGCCAGTACCCATGTAAAGCTGGATGTAGAAAGTGGTGCATGCATCTGGAATTTGTTTGCAGTGGCTAGAGGCCCTGGCACACCCATTCTCTTTCTGTTTTTTTTTCTCTCTCTCTCTCCTCTCTCCTTGCAAATGAATAAATTATGCTTAAAAAGAGCCTGGGATATAGATAAAGATGATGACCATTGTCAAATCTTGATGGGTTTCCAAAACCTTGTGTCCTAGTCAGTATCTCCAAGGACAAAACAAAACAACAGCATCTGCTGCCCAGGGATGGTGTGGCTGCCTGTGCCGGCTGCATGCTCGCATGTCCCCAGTGCCTGGTGCACAGTCAAGACTCCACAAACACCGGCATTACTCTGCTGCTCAACTTCTCTCTCCATATGCCCTCCTGCTTTTCCGATCCTGGATTGACATCTCTCCATTTCATCTGCCAGGCATGCCAAGGCCAGTTTTAACCAGTTGAAAACTCCCACCACACTCCAACATTCTTAGAATTGGCTTTCTAGCAAATAAGATCCTTTTCCCCTCTTCTCTCAGAATGTAGACAAGCTGCTGGCTTCACGTTGATTCCTTTTTCTTAACATGGCCCCAATAGTGATTATGTCTACATAAAGGAAATCCATCCCTCCACCACAGCAGAGAGATCTCAGCTTGGACCAGGTGCTACCCTAGGGCCAATCAGCTATGGAAACATGCAAGTAGGTCCTTTGGGCTCCCATCATTGGAGGAGATGGTCTTTAAAAATGGTGAGTTGGTCTTGCTTCCAAAGCCTGACTAGGTTCAATTCTGCAGATACACTAAGTGGTACATGCATCTGAATCTGGTTTGCAGTGGTAGAAGGCCTTGGTGCACCCATTCTCTCTCTCTCTCTCTCTCTCTCTCTCTCTCTCTCTCTCTCTCTCTCATAAGTAAATATTTCTAAAAAAGAAATGGTGATCTGGGCTGATAATATCATCACTAAACATGAAGGTAGGCTCAATGACCCAAGGAAAGAAAGATCACTTCCTTTTCCACTGCCTACCAGAAACTAGCCACTAAGAGGTTAATATTATATTTATAATATTTTCTGACTTTTCCTCTTGAAAGCTTACCTATTAAAATAAGTGAGATCCTATAACATGTTATATAACACATGTTATATAACATATATCATTGTATATCACTTTCTCATTGCTGAGACAAAACACCTGACCAGAAGCTACTTAGAGAAGGGAAAACGTTTAACTTGGCTTACAGTTCCAGAAGGTGGAGTCTGTCATGGCTGAGAAGGCACAGCAGGCTGGAGCACAAAGCCCCCTTCACATCTCAGCAGACTCAGGAAGCAGAGCTAACTATAGCACCTCAAGGACTGCTCTCAGTGACACACCTCCTTCAGCATGGCTCTACTCCCTAAAGGTTTACAACCTTCCTGAACAGTGCTACCAGCTAGGGATTAAGTATTCAAACCCATAAGCCTTTGGGAGGAGAGGCATTTTATATTCAAATCACAATGATACAGTGTGCTTTGAAGCACATGTACCTACCCTGAAACCTCCATGAAAGTTGAAAATGCAGAAACCCAAATTTGGAGTTTGTGGAGCGATCGATTACAGTTGTGTGTTGCGGGGTGGTGTGATGGTGAGTGTGTAAACCAGTGGTGTGTTTCAGCCTGTCTATACAGCCTTCTAGGTCCCCTCCTCTTCAATCCTTATTGATACTGGAGACACGGATTCAATGCCAAGCTGAAGTGTGGGAGGCTGATAAATCAAGTATCTTCATGTCTCTGCTTAGTTGATATCATTTGTTTTCTCCCTCACTATCTTCATCCCTTCATTCCTCCTTTTTCCTTCTCTTTTTCCAGCTAGTAGCAACCCCTGGAGGCTGACCAGCAAGACCTCCTTCCTTACCAGCTCTCCACCTTCTGCTGTTCCCAGCTGGGTGTTTCTAGCATTACTGTTCTTATGAGCTCCTGGCACAGCTGCCAGGAACTCCCTGGCACAGGCACAGAGCTGGCAGAGTCTCAGACTTCCCCTGCACTGTTTGTGCCCATTAAATTCTAGGCCAAAGAAAAATAGATTTGGAGTTGTAGAACTTAGTTTTAAATTGCTGGCTCCTTTCTGGGGGTGACCCTTTGGGCACCTTCATATTCTGTCTTTGCCTAGGGAGGAGTGGGGGAGAGTAAGGAGCAGGCAGTGAAATTAACAATGGAGAGGGTGGAGCAAATTTGGTGACAGTGGAATCTGGTGAGATAGAAACATCTGTCCTGGGCATCAGGAAACTGCATTTGAACTCGACCTCCGATCCTCTCACCCCATTTATAAAGTCCCTTGTCCTCCAAGCTTCAGGGTTCCTTCCTGTGCAACAAGGGTCAGCCTACATTGAGTTTTCTGTGACTTTGCTGGTCTGACAGGGTGCTCTTTTCCTGGTCTTCCTTCAGCCATCACCAGAGAGAGAAGGACGTTCACTGTGCAAAGAATTAAAGGCTCCCTAAGATGCCCCACTTCTTGGTTTATATGATTTTTTTCTTTTGCTCTAACTCCCTGGCTTTGTCCCCTCGATGCATAGGTGCAGCTGGAGTTCTGGCTGTGTGAGCCTAGGCAGGCCTTGGTGTTCTCACCTCTAAAATGCTAATTAAGAGGTAGAGTGTATTGGATTATTTGTGGATGAAATGTAATAAAGCAAGTCAAGCCCCAAGAGAGTGCCTGGCACCAAGTGAACCCATGTTGGATGTTCTTGCCATTGTTGGTCATCCCCTCCCCTTCTGCGGATCCAGGGAAACAGGGCTCATCCACCCCCTTCACAGGATTATTGTGGGACTGAATGCTCATACACAATTAAAAAGTTTGAATGGGGGCCGGTGCTCAGTGGTTAAATGTTCTTGTTTGCAAAGCCTGTTGACCTGGGTTTGATTCCCCTGTACCCATGTAAAGCCAGACACACAATAACACATGTGTCTGGAGTTCATTTGCAGTAGCCCCAGAGCAGCCATACTCTTTCTCAAATAAATAAATTTTAAAAATTATTTAAAAAGAAGTTTGAGCTGGGGGTGATGGCTTAGTGGTGAAAGGCACTTTTTACAAAGCTTGCCAGCCTGGGTTCAAGTCTCCAGTGCTCATGTAAAGATAGATTCAAAAAAGGGGGCACTTACTTCTGGGGTTCATTTGCAGTAGCAAGAGGCCCTGGTACACCCACACAGACACCCACACAAATACATATTTAAAAAATAAAGAAGTTCCCAGGAGCTGTAAAGATTGGAATATGTCCCTTCCATATTGTGTGTGTGTGGTGCAGATAGGTTCCTTCCAGGTACCTGTGCACCCTCTGGACTCCTGTCTTTACACTGGGGGCCTTTGTCTGGCTCCCCAGCCATACAGGGAAAGGAAAATTTTGATATAGTTCTTTCTCTGCCTCCTAAACACCATTAGCCCCAGGCTGCACTGGACCATGTTGAATCAATCAGGCAATGCAGTGACAGGAAAACTCATAAGAATCACAGGCTTCTGAACAGCTTTCTTTTAATTAAAAATAAGAAAACAAAACAACACTTCCCAGGGTGTGCTATGATAAGACATCACAGCCATACAAAGTACACACAAAAACAAGCTATCGGTGCCATGAAGGGAACAGAGGACCCATTCCTCCAAGGCCAATGTTTCCTCAGACAACGACTATCCACCTCTCCAGAGCTATTAAAAAAAATGCTTACTCTCAGTATTTGGCCTTGTTTCTCTTGGAAGCCCCAGACACCTCCTGCACACTGGTCCATGATATACACACAGGAAGTTGAGCTTAACAAGATTTCACAGGTGGGCAGAACTGGGATGGAGGTATGGGGGTACATGCAACTCTTCTTACTGACCCCTGCTTAAAGTCTCTGAGGGACTGGGAAAGATATTCTGCATCGTACCAGCTAAATATACTGTCCTGCAGGGCACCTGGGCTGGACACCCCTCTGTTGGCATCTCTCCTTGAGTGGAAGACCAAGGAGTGTCAGCAGGTAAGCTGGGGCAAGAAGAATAAGGACAGACCAGGATGAGTCGTGCTTGGGCTGGCACTCAATTCTGATGGGCAAACAGAAGGCCATGGGGATGCTGATGTATTTGCCATTATCAGTTTCTCATCCCCAACTTCCTCAGCTTGTCAATCAACTCTGTCTCCTTTGTTCTAATCACTGGGATTTACCAGACCAAGATTTGATAACCATCTCTGTCATTCCCTAGTTTATGATCCTAGAAAAGTTGACTCAACTTCCTTGAGCCTTAGTTTCTTCATTTGTCCAATGGAGAAGTTCGGACCAGCCTCACAGCCTGCATATGATATAGCACCCAGCACAAAGCGCTCAATGAAGGGAGGCCACGTTATCACTGCTGTCCAGGCACAGGCACTTTCATTGCACAGTCTGTGTGTGGATGCAGAAGGCGTCTACAGGATTCCAGAAAGAGCATGGAACCCCCTGAGCCTTCTGTGTGATATCTGGGCAGCTTAAATGTCTCAGATATTGGGGTAGTTTTGGGGAGCTGACCTGGAGGACCTGTTACTCCCCCCTCCGCATGTCCACGTGGCCCAGGAACTGCTCCTCACCTAGACCTCAGTGCCATCCCTGGGGTAGAGGACACTGTTGGTGTTGATGCTGTTGTAGAAGTGTGGGCTGCACTGGTTGAGGACAGAGCCTCCATAGCCCAGAGCATTGGTGGGCACTGGGTTGGCCCATTCGCTCCCACCCCCATGGCTGCTGAGGTTGGTGAGGGGGGTGTAGGAGTTGAAACTCAGTGAGTTCTGCCCCATCTTGTCAGTGGGCTCTGGGCTCAGTCCCGGTGTGCCCATAGAGCGGCCCAAGGGACTGGTGGAGCTCACGTAGGCTGTCATGGTGGAGAGGAAGTTGTTGAGGCACGGGGTGCCCGAGGGGGCAGGGGAGGACCGTTTCTCTGGGGAGCTGGTTGTGCCTGGTGAGGCACTGTCCAAGATGTCCTGAGGCTCTGGGGTCTTGGGGCTATTGGTTAGGAGACTGTTTTCTGTCTTCTCTGATGCCAAGGACCCTGTGCTGGAGGAAGCATCTGATTTTCTCTTCCTCTTCCTTCGGAAATTGCCATTGTCAAACATCTTCTCACAGTTGGGGTCCAGAGTCCAGTAATTCCCTTTGCCTAAAACAAAAGTGAGAGAAACTAAGTACTGGGAGAGACAGACAAAGGACCACTGTGTCCCCATTGTCATGAGCTAAGAGAAGGGCAAAGCCTGGGGCTGAGAAGTGGAGGCATTTCATAGCTCTCTACCCAACCAGGCACACCCATCTCTAAGCACCCAGCCACAAGAGGCTCTGGGGACCACTCATAAAAGGGAATAAGGCACAAAGGGGTTTACATGGTAGGTCCCTTCAAGAGTAAAGCATTGGGAAGCAGGAATTTGAGTTGGAGACACTGATTGATAATTCCATTGTTAAGGTCTGGAAAAATCAGGACAGAATTCCAGGCTCTCAGTCTTGAGCATGAGACTTTGGGGTGGATTCGGGCCCAACTTTGCTCCTGACTAAGGTCTTTTGGTGAACCTCAGTTTCCAAGATGGAAAAATGGGCTCGCTGGACCTGTCCCTCCACCCCCAAGCTCACTATGGGAAAGGAGAGACACTAGGTGGTCCGAGGAAGGTCTGAACTCATCCTGCTGTCTCATCTGGAGGGTAGAGGCAGTCCTTGGATAGGACCCTTGCCACCTTCTGAAGGATAAATTGACTTGGCCAGAGTTAATTTTAGACGTAGGGTACCCCTGAGCCACACCATGGGCTTCCTGGCAGAGAGCTTTAAGTCACTCCTCCGCCTTGGCCTGTAGTTTGGACATTCACGATTAATAAGGGAAGTCCCTAGTCCTGTGTTCACAGCCAGTCACCATCACTGTCATTTAATTCTGTATCGCCTTAGTCAGGCAGGTGGTTTTACCTCTAAATGTTAGTTTTCTCAGCTATAAAATGGGTTCAGTAAGAGCTGCCCTGCATGGGTACTGCTGAGGTCAATGAGGTTCTGTAAGGAGGGAGAAAAGCAGAGCGATGCCATGGGGCTCTCAGTGGTGTTCAACCAAGGTCATGATCTCTTGCCTGCAGGCTTGGTTTGGTCTGGCCCCACTCTCTGGACTGATGGGCTGGGTGCTGAGGTACCCATGGACCATCAGGACTGCAGTACATGGAGTATTTTTTCTAACTAAAAACTGCACTACCATACTCCCTCCAACTACAGGTCTGCAGGGTTGATACCCTTGACATCTTTATATTTCAGCCGAGGAAACTGAAATTCAGAGATTGAACATGCCCGAGGTCACTAACAGGAACCCATGGAACTTTAAATTGTCCCTCTGGGTTCACGTTCTCCTTTACTTCAGAGTTCCTTACAACCCCATCTCCTAGCAGCTTCCCACCCCACTCCCCTCACATCTTGGTGCAAAGTGACAGTGGTAGCCACAGTTAGAAGTTTCTAGAATGGACAATGGGGCAGGGGTGCAAAGAGCCCTCTGGAGGACACCCACTAAGGATAGCCTCCCACCCAGGAGGCACTGCCCCCTTACCTGGGTCATCCTCATCTCGTGGTACCTTCTTGAAACAGTCATTGAGAGACAGGTTGTGGCGGATGGAGTTCTGCCAGCCGGCTTTGCTCTTGTTGTAGAAAGGGAAGTTGTCAGCCACGTATTGGTAGATCTGGCTAAGCGTGAGGCGCTGCTCAGGGGCTCCGTGGATGGCCATGGCAATCAGGGCTGAGTAGGAGTATGGGGGACGCACCAGCTTCATCAGCTCCTCCTGCGAGGGGATAGGTAGCCAGCCCAGGTCGCTGGGCAGCAGCTGCCTCTGCATGCCATAGGCCTGGGGCAGGAAAGGGCTGGCATTAGTGCCAGGTAGGTAAGGTGGAGGGGTCATAGCTGGCCCGTTGAGCCAGAGGTATGGGTTGGGGGTGGCCCCATACTCGCCCCCACCCTCGAAGGAGGGGGGCCGTTGAGGGCTGGGCACACTCTGAGGGTGGAAGAAGTTCTCATAGTAAAGGTTCATCTCAGGGGGCTCCTGGCCGATGCTGGGAAACTGGGGGCTGCAGCGGGGTGGAGAGGGCGCTGAGAGGTCGTAGGAGCTCATGCTGGGGCCGGGCTGCAGTGGCCACCTGCTGCACCTGTGCTCCGGAGCTGCCCTGACAGGTGCTGGGCAGGCCGGGCCTCCTGCCACTTATACCCCAAGGGCTTGGCTGGGCGGGCCCCACCTAGGGGTGGCCACCTGCCAGCAGGTCCCAGCCAGGGCCCGCCTCCCCGCTTGCCCTGTGGCATCAGGTCCCTATTGACATGGGAAAGCTTATTAGAGTGATACCAAAAATGACACGGTGCCCCTTCCTCGCCCCCCCCACTTTCTCTTCCTCATCTTCTCATGTTGTCCAATTCTTACATTTGTTCTTTCCCTTTCTCCCATTTTTCCTTCCTGTCTCACTTTCCTTCTCTCTCCTATTTGTCCTCTCTACAGTGTTTCTTTCCTTCATTCATATTTTCCCTTCTCTGTGTCTAGTTCCTCTCTCTCTCTTTCTCTCCTTCCCTTCTACTTTTTATAGCCTCTCCCTTTCTTCTTCCAGCCCTCCCCCAATGTGAACTTTTATCAGCAGCTCATGCTTTGCTTTTGAAAGGGAAAATATACTTTCTGGAGTTGCAAGGAAAGCACGCAACCCTGGTCAGGATCAGAGAGAAGGCTGACTTCTAGCGAGGCCTCAAAGGGCAGCAGGTCCCCCTCTTGTCCACCAACAGACCCCCCCACACACACATACACACAGCAGGCAGGCAGGAAAGGAGAAGCTGCCGCAGACCAGCCTGGGGATCCACTCAGAGGAATAGCAAGGCTCATAAAAGTAGTATTTGAAAAGGGAGCGGATGAGAATTGAATTCTAGGGAGAAATGAGAGAGAACATCCATGATTCAAGTTTTATTTCCAGCTGCCAGGCAAAGCAATCTCCCCAGCTCCTCATCTGATCCAATGTCCATCTAAATTGCTGTGCAGAAGCCCGTGGCAGAGAGAGAGAGAGAGAGAGAGAGAGAGAGAGAGAGAGAGAGAGAGAGAGAGAGAGAGAGAGAGAGAGAGAGAGAGAGAGTTGGGGCCAGTAGGCCCCCTCCTACACACTCCTGGGCTCCAGCATCAGGAGCAACAACAAGAAAGGGCTTCCCACAGCTACTCTCTCGGCCCCAGTTCCCTCCTCTTTGGACTCCATTCTCCAATCACAGCTTGGAGGTAGCCTGTCCCAGCCTCGCTTTGTCCCCTCCACACACATCTGGCCCTGAGTTTGCAAAGTGGCTGCCGGTCTCCCATGGCAGAGCTTAGGCAGCTGTCCCCTGACCAGTTTCTGGTGACAGCTGAAACTCCACTGAACAAAGAAGTTGAAGGGCAGCTCAAGCCTGTCTGTCTCTGTATGACCTCCCTCCAGCCTTTACTTTCTTCTTCCCATCCAACCTCACTTCCTCCTGACACCATGCGTCTTTCTCTCAGTGGGATTGCTCGCCTGGGAATTCTCCTCTCTCTGCTCTCCACAGCTGTGCCCATGGACGTGACAAACATGAACTGAACTGAACTGCTTCTGTTTGCAATTGATTGCTGCCCCCTCAGTGTTAAATAAGGATATTTGGTGGATGGGGTTTCCTTGTTCCTACCATGGACAGTCAGGGAAGAGGCCTCCCTAATAGCATCTAAATGTCCCTTGAGGTTTAAGGTAAGTGAACTTTACAAAAGCAAAAGATGGAAAGTTTTTGTTCAGCTTCCTGGTTAGCTGAGGCTGAGCCATGACTTTTCACAGTATCCTCCTGTGGAGCACAGCGGTGGGACCCAGTGCTATACAATTAACCTATACTCCTACTTCTTAATGTTTACAGAATTAACTAGGGATGTTCCTCCATTATTTATCATCCTAACAAACCTAGCTAAACTAAATCTCCAACAATTAGGGACCGGATAAATAGTATATCATACAAATGATATAGCTATGTACAGCTAGGAAAAATAGATCGTAGACTAATTGGTGCTGTGAATATTTACATTGTAATGGCATTTGCAGAAATGGGCTTCAAAACCACTTTTAAATAAAAGCATATGCTCACATATGTTGCATAGAAATGTAAATATCAAATGCTCAATTATATTTGGATGGAGAGTTGGGGAAGATTTTCCCCTTGCTTGTCTATAATTTCTGACCTACATGGATAGAGAAAGGCAAGCTCATGGGTGCTTTATTATTGGGGTGAACCACAAGAGGCTGGAAAGAAACGTGGTGGTGGAATTGTGGGGAACGAAACTCTGAGAGCAGGTGGCAGCCCCTGCAAAGCCAGGCCTTGGCTCTGAAGAGCTGGGCAGACCAGACAAGCCATTTAGCTTTGCTTGGCCTCAATTTTCTCAGGTGAGAATGGGAGAGAGAACAGCACTTAACTCACCTGATTGTTGTGAGCATGCATTGAGGCAATCAAAGGAACTCATTTCACATGGTTCCGAGAGGCAACAATAAATATTAGGTTATAGTCAATAGAGATTTGATAGGTACAATCAAGCCCTTTGAGTTTACTACCTTGTGGGTTAATTGACTGCTTTCAGCCTCCTGTGGCCAACAGAGGAGTGACAGGAATTGGAACGAAATAGGAGGGACCTTCAGTGTACACACGACTGACGGCATAGCCATACTCTGCCATTGGCAGAAGACGAAGTTCAGTGTCACCTACATTCACAGCTGAGTTTGGTTGAGACCCTCTTAGCCCCTTTCCCTATCTCTCTGGTCTTCTGGCTTGGAGGCATTTTCAGAGGCATGCTCACTTGAGTCTCCGTAGTTGCACATGGGCCTGGTTTCTTCTTCTTAGAGATCAGAGAAAGCCTTGCAAGTCTTAGGAGACCTTGTCCAGTATCCTGAGTGCAGCAGGTGGGGACCACAGCACCTAGGCCATCCCTGTACTTTATCACGGGGTGAGGTCTACAGGCCAGGGGTGTCTACATCATCCCTGGAGGGCCTCTCATTCCAGATTTCCACAAACATTGGTCCATCAACAGCTTGGCCAGACCCAGGTCCTCTGAGAAAATAATCAAAGGCTTCATTTTATGGATTAAATTGTTTTCAGATCTTTTGAAAAATCCTCAAGTGTGAAAACTCAAAACTGAGAAGATATGAATTGGCCAGCAATGAGTACAAAGTAAGGTGAACTAGAAGGTGGATGGTGGTCTGGACCAGCCGAAGGAGTGCCAAGGCTGCAGTTTACGCACTACAGTTCAGAGCAAAGCCTTGTTAAATGAGAAAAGTCACGTCTTCTAAATCCCATGTAGGGTGTTGGGGCAAAGGTAATAGAATACTAACATGGGCTTTGGGGTTAGGCAAAGCTGGCCTTGCTATTTGGTGATGGTGTGATTTGGGCCAAGTGTCTTAATCTTACAAGGCCCTGGTGTGCCTATCTATAAAATGCAGATTCAGTGAGTGTCAGTCTGTGGATAGTGAAGGAAAAAATCATCTGCTGTATGTTGAGTTTAGAGCTTAGAATCCAGCAAAAGCTGTAGCTATGGAGGATGATGACGGACACAGAGGTGGCTCTGGGTAAGAGGTGCCACACCACTACCTCCTCAGCTTGCTTTCACCTTGGGGAAACAGTAAAATTTAGGAACAAAGCCCTGGGAGGGAAGGAGGAAGGCACCACCACTGTTTTCAGAGCCCAGCAATCAGCTGCCACAGACCTCTTGCTCGTACTGGTTCACCAGGGTCAACAGCTTTGGCCTTGACTTCCAGGGACAAAAAATTGTCTCTGTTAGCAGCTTGGTGTCAAACCAGGAGAAGGGGCCCCTCTAAAGTGGATTTTCACAGCATTGACTCACTAGTTCTCTGGACTTCATCAAGAAGGAAGATTTGGTTTCCCCACTTTGCGCTGAGGACAGGGACAGGGAGGACAAATAACCACCAGGATGGGCAGGTGGGTGAGAGCAGACCCAGGGTGGCACACTGGGCCTGGCAGGGAGCAGAGCCGTTGGGCCCTGGTGCCAAACTTCCAGTCTCACTCCTGCCTCCATGCCGAAGGCACTGCGATTCCCCAGATTGCAAACTAATGGCTCTGGACCTGTGTCCTCATCTGTAAGCTGGAGAGACCCCAATACTTCTAGGTGTTGCTGCAAGGACTGAATACATGCGACCCAGGACACACTAAATCCCAGATATCTTTGGGAATGCAGGAGCCCGCTCATGGGAGTCTGTGATCTACCACTGGGGCTCCATCAGCCCAAACTCAGGGGGCCTTACCTGCTTGCCCTCCATTTACCTTTGACAGCAGCCTGGCTCCTCTCCGTATGGGAAACACAAGTAGCTTCTGGGGCTTCTGGAACCCTCACAAGGTAGAAATAGGTTAGGATGGGAAATGAGGATTACTGAGTGGCTATGACAGGACTCCAGTTACCTGTAAAATGAGGATAAGAAACTCAGATCCTCGTCCCAGCAAGAGCTCTCATCTGGTCTTCGGGTCCTACCTGGGAAGCAACATTCCCAAGGGCAGTGTCAGCATATTTGGGAACTTGTCAGCCTCAGGGAGGGCTTTGGCAGAGGCTGAAGGTGAGCTTGCTCTATGGGAGAAATATAGATCAATATCTCCCTCTGGTGGTCATCTTTTAAAAAGCAGGACGCAGAGAGGCTTCAGGGCAGAGCAAAGATTTAAAAGAGCTGGAGACCCGAGTGGTGTTTCCAGGATGAAGAACACTTCATGGAGGAAGCATGCCCTTTGACAAACAAACAAACAAACAAACAAACAAACAAAACCACGCTCCCCGCTGCTACCATGGGCTTGTACTGAAGACAAGCTTGCTCAGTTCATGGTGTTTTCTGAGCATCTTGGAGTATAGATTCTCAGAACCTGCTTTCTCATCAGTAAAATAATTATTGAAAGTTCCTAAGAGGTAATATTACAATGTTTGTAAGACAACGCATGCATATCAGTTGTTCCTATGTTTATCCAGCAAATGCTAAATTGTCTTCAAAGGGTCAGTTCTGGGCTCAGGGGTTAGGATAAAGTTACAGTCTTCACACCCTTTGGGTTTGCCAAGTTTATGCGGCACACGTGGCTTGATTCACCTAGAAAATATTAATTGGCTATCTCTTTTAAGTGGTCAGATTACTTTAGATTAGATAAACCTCCTCAAACCTTCTAGAGTTGGGCTATCAGTACTCAGTGCCACTAACCATAAATAAAATAAGAATTAGTGGTTATTTAGATTTTATACTATGGCTGGGCACAGCCTGAACTCATCCAATTTTAAAAGTAGCTATAAAACAGCCATGGCACTCTCTTAATGATTTTTCTCATTGGAGTCATTGACTCTAAGAAAATCCAATATGGTTAATTGTGTAAACAATTAATAAAAGTTTGGGTTATTAGCCCTTATTACTAAAAGGGTTACTTATTATACACCTTTAACTAAAGAGATGCATTAATATTTTATAAATCACTAGTAAGTCTTTCAGAATGCTGTCTGCTCTGTGAGTTTGGGGGGTTTCAACTCTTGTCTAGTTTTAGTCTTTCCTGATTCCAGTGGGCAGGTGCAGCCCACTCGGGACTCCCTGCCCAAGCCCTGCAGATGTGACAATGACCTTTGTTACCAGTCTCTCAGTGGACAACAGCAGCAGGACAGTGTGCCAAACACTGACAAAGGGAAGCTGGCTATAACCATAAGCTCGCCCCAAACAACACACTGCCTCCAGGAGGCTCCAATTTCCAAATTGCCACCAGCTGGGGACCTAGCATTGACAATACTTAAGTGTATGGAGGCCACCTGAATCAAAAATCCACAAAGACCTAATGACATGTTTCTCAGAATGTGTTGTTGTGATTGTGTGCTCAGAGATGAGGAGATAGCTCAGTGCTCATAAAGCCTGACAGCTGGGGTCCAATCCCTAGTACCTATGAGAATCCAGATGCGTGAAGTGTTTTCAGTGGCAGGAGGCTCTGACACACTCATACTCTGTTTCCCCCTCCCCACTTTTTCTCTCTGCAAATATACATATGTTTTAAAAATGAGTGTATCCTGATTGTGTAGTCAGGGCTGGTTGTCCATTCATTAGCCTAAATCTCAGGTGATTTTGAGTTCTGGGATGGGGAACTCTCTTGGGCTATTATTCCTGGATTAGCTGTTCTCTGGGAAAGGCCACATGCTGGGTTTGTGGTCTTGGTAGGGTTCCACTTTGCACTCTCTGCTGTTCTAGTTACAGGGATGTTTGGATTCTTTCAGGCAATCAGCATGGTCTCCTTAAGCAAGACAAACAGTTGCCCAGTGGTGATCTAAATCCCTTTCCCAGTGGTTATATCTTAGGCATGAATTAGCCAATGGTCACTGGGTCCTCATGTCTACTTCACTCACGACGGTAGCTGGTACCCTGGCTGCTGTCACTCCCTCCATGTCACATGATGTTGGAGAACCTGGAGACACAAGCCTGTGGGCAACAGGAGTAGACACGGGTGCACTCTGAGAGTCAGGGACACAGTCTTTCTGTTTTCTCGGTGCCTTGGAACATAGCATGTGTCTTTGATGGTACTTGGAAAATACCTTGGCGAGAATTGAGTATAGACGGGCTGGGACTGAGGTGTGTGTGTGTGTTGCATTGATCATTCAGTAGGTGCCAGCCTTATGCATGCTGAGATTTTCAGCACCTGAACAGATGGTCAGCCTTTGGTGTCCACAGTATCCTCATCTGTGGTGTAGACCACCCTCAGATAAAAATACTCACAAGAAACTTGTATTCAAACATATACAGAGGATTTTTTCTTGTGATTCCCTAAACAAAAGGCATGGCAACTTTTACATGACATTTATATTGCATTCGGCATTATAAGTCATCAAGAGGCTATTTTAACTATAGAAGAAGATGTACAAATAGCATGGCCTTTTTCATAGGAGACCAGTGCACCTGCCTATTTTGCTATCAAAGACTGACTTTAGTTGACACTGAGGGATGACTGGACCTCTTTAGGATGAGGGTGCAGGAGCAGGGAGGGCTATGCCCACTGTGACCATAAGTGGTCTCTTTGCCTCTTTGAAACACCTCTTGTTAAGAGCTCAGTGTGATCATGCCTCCATGCATCTTGTCACAGATGAGGGAGTTTAGCTTAGCAAAGTTAGTTCCTTTCCTCAAGGTCATACTTCTCTGATTTCTATTTCTACATGAACCAGGGGTTTTGGGCTTGTTCATTACCTTATTAATATCTTCTCACTGCTGGAGGTTAAGGTGATGAGGTCTGGATCTAACAGCCCAGGGAGTTCCAGTGGGAATGGGTTGAACATTCTCCATCAGGGCTAGCATAGCCCTTCACTGGGGCCTGTGAGTCATTTGGATGGGAGGATTAGACCCCGCCCACCTTACCCCCCCCTCTGTGCTCTACACAGCCACGATGCCCAGCTGCAGACCCTACACCTCAGCTGATGCCAATGTGATTAAATGACACATGATGGGGCTTAGGATATGCTTCCCAAGAGCTGTCAAAGGGGCTGAAAGATGCAACTTGGGAGTGCCGGTAGTTAGTTCCTTCTCCATTTGGCCATTGAGAAATAAGGGATGGAGCACTCTCCATCTAGCCTGGCCAGGGATGTCAGGAATGGATAAGCAGACCTGTTCACTGAGCAGCCAACTGTCTCTTTATAGTGTGTCATGAAGCTGTGGGCAGCACAGCCATGGGCCGTCCTGAATTGCTCCCCATTTTTCTCTGCCTCACTTCTCTGCTGCCTGGACATGAATCACTCCTCTCTCCCAAAATAAATCAGGTTGAAGCCTTGGGTTAGGTATTGAATATGTACTTGAGTTATTCCAGACTATTTTTCACATGTGAATCCCAAGGTGGACCCTTGGGATGAGTTTGCCTGTCTAGCCAGCTCCCTGTTGATGACGATAAAGCTAGCTTGCAGACAGTTCTTGGAGTCCATAGGACTCAGGGAATGCTAGTTGGAAGCAGAAGTGGTCTTAGAATAGATAGTCTTGGCATGGGATTTTGGAGTTGAGTTGCTCACGTGTCTGAAGGCAGTAGGGTCCTAGCTATTAACAGTGAATAAGGTTGACATACCTTCCAGCATAAGTCATGTCTTAGTTCCTATGTTCCATGTGCAAATAACAGGTGAATGAAGCACATACTGGGGTATTGTAGCAGTTACCCCATTGTTGCTGGGGAAAAACACCCAATCCGAAGTAGCTCATGGAAGGAAAGGGTTTATTCTCAGCTTATAGTTTCAAGAAGTTTCATCGAGGCAGGGGAAGCCAAACAGGCACGGGCAGCAGCCGGACATCACATCTCCATGACAGCAGGATCTGGTTTGATTCCCCAGTACTCAGTAAACTGGGTACTAGACTTGGAACTGAGCAATATCACCCTAAAGCTCACCCCAAGTGACACACTGCCTCTAGCAAGCGTCCGCCTTCCAAGAGGCCCTACAACTTTCTCAAGTTGCCACCAGCTGGGGAGCAACTATTCAAAACACAGGGGCCTCTGGGGGACACTTTACATTCAAAGTACCACCCCTCCTTGGGAAGGAAGGATGTGTTGGTATTACAAGGAAATGGATGAAACATGTGACAGAATGGGAGCAGAATGCAACAGAAGGGATGTGAGGAGCTGACTGCATTAGACATTCTCACACATCGTCTCCTCATCTTCAGACATCACGGTTCTGAGTTCCTGGCTGCCTGCTCTGCCTCAGTAGCCAATGCAGAAACTGAGTGGTCCTGTCTCCTGAGGTCTACCAGATGCTTATCCAGAGAGCCTTGGTTTGGTCTGCTATCGAGAGCCCCAAACTACTGGCTCATGACCCCAGTTAATGGTTTCTCTTAGGAATGTTGGTATTGGTTGCAATGCTACCTTGTGGGATGTGGGATCCAGCTCTTCCAGCAGCTACTGAAAGGGCTGGGTTTTGAAACTCAGGGGAGCTTGCACCAACAAGAAATGGAACACTGAGGGAAGGGACAGGCTGGGCCAAACATTCCCCTGGGCTGGAGAGATTGCTCAATGGTTAAGGCACTTGCCTGCAAAGCCTATGGACCCAGGTTTGATTCTGCAGTACCCACATAAAGGCAGATGCACAAAGTGGTACTGGGGAAATCAAGTCAGATCCTACAGATCACAGTTATGTGACCTTGGACACTCATTTAAATATAAAATGAGAATCCTTAGAAGTGATTTCTAAGGATTGTTATGCTTTACATTTGGGATACCCCCCCCCCACAGGCTCATGTTTTAAACACTGAGTCCTCAGATAGTGGTGCTATTTTGAAGGCTGCAAAACCTTTAGGAGGTGAGGCCTGGCAGGTAGAAATAGGTCACCAGGGGCAGGACTTTCAAAGTCAAACCTGCTTTTGGTTCTAATCTATTTTGTCTACTTGCTGGTCAGCCAGCACATGAACAGCTCCAACCCACCACAATGAGCTGAGCCAAATTAAAAACAACATAAGTTGTTTCTATTAGGGTCACAGTGATGGAAGAGCAATGGACACAAATGTGGTGTTTTGAATGTAAGTGACCCCGTTGCCTGTGGTATTTTTGCTTAAGCTTCCCACTTAGTCTCCAGCAGCACTGCTGGAGGAGGTATGTCACTGGGGGTGGATCTGGAGTCCAGCCCTAAGGTGTCTTCAGAGCCAGCTTGAGCTCTGGCTGTTCATTCTCTCTCTGCTGTGGATGTGTGTTGAAGTGAACCATCTTCCTTCACCATTCTGAAGCTTCCTCTGGAATCTGGAAGCTTGAAAGAAACCCGTTCCTCCTATAAACTGCTTCTGGTTGGAATGAAAAGGTAACCATGACAACAGAGTAAACCACATAAAGAAAGGAGAGACATATAAAGTAGATCTTACATCTCTCATCTTCCCATGCCTATCATTTAACATTCCTTCCCCGTGGGATTTATGAAGGCTCACACCTTCCTGGACATTACTGGCTGGTTTTGCTTAAATCTGGCTTATAATTCAGGAATATCTGGTAGCATAAGGAAGGCTGTGCAAAATGCTTCTCTCTACCTCATATGTCTTGGGTACCATATCGGCATTATAGAGGAATGGAATATGGTAGAAGCATGTGATAGTGGGTGAGGTCAAAGGTGAGAGTGAATATGCAGATGTATCTCTTCTTTGGTGGTAAGAGCACATCACAAACCCCCTAATCCTGGATGCTG
The DNA here is from genome assembly GCA_004024765.1 of Zapus hudsonius. Taxonomy (NCBI): domain Eukaryota; kingdom Metazoa; phylum Chordata; class Mammalia; order Rodentia; family Dipodidae; genus Zapus; species Zapus hudsonius. The sequence continues at coordinate 104,410 of PVHP010000342.1, read as the reverse complement.
TGGTTTGTGTGTATCTCCTCAGAGTTGACGTTTCAGAAACTTCATATGCTAACAGGACCTTTGAGAGATGGTTAGGGTGGGGTGAGGTTCTGAGGGTTAGGTCATGAGCCCAGTCTTCCATTTCCGCTCCCAAGGATATTAGTGGTTTGACAAGAAGAGAAAATATCACCCAAGCTGGCATATTTACTCTGTTTTGCCATGTGACTGACTGGCATGCAATGGTGGTCCTCACCAGATTCCAAGCAAATGGGGGGCACCATGGTCTTGGACCCCCCCAAGCATCCAGAACTATAAGAAATAAATTTCATTATAAATATCCCAGTCTTGGGCATTCTGTTATAGTATCAGAAAAGAAATGAAGACTTTTGGTTTGCACACCACTATCATTGGGTGGGATCCTACTTAATACCTCATAGGATTTGTGTGACGATATAAGAATGTACTGAGTCCCCAGCAAAGGGTAGCTGGAGTACTATTGTTGGTGGTTATCATTACCATTATTGCTTCCATTGATACGTAGCCATGGTATCTTGAATTCTCCTGTCAGAGCCAAGCAGGCTGTCCCCCTGTGCTGTGATAGTCCTGAGATGTGATTAAGCACTCAAACTCTGTATTAATAAGAATTCATGGGTTTGAGTTTTTGCTCTAAATTTTAATTAAGTAATTTATTTCCTTGTGTGTGGGCGTGGGATGGAGGAGGTGTCAGGGTTCTCTGGCTGCTGCAAATGAACTCAAGACATGTGTACTACTTTTGTGTCTTGTTTTACACCCAGGCTGACAGGCTTTGTAAACAAATGTCTTTAACCATTGAGAAATCTCCTCAGCTTCTTTTTGCTCCATTTCTATGGAAAAAGAAGCAGACGCCAAGCTTTCCTTCAGACTTGGTAAGTAAATCCATGGGAATTGTTCATTTTCAGGAGACAGGAGTCAGAGATGTTATTACCAGGGCAGCACATTATGAAATGAGGAAAGTGATCAAAACTCTGGAATTTTCAGAGTTAAAAATTTTCCTAGGATGTAGAAATGCTGACTCAGTTACTGAAGCAGTGCTTTCTCAACCTTCTTGGTGCCGGTTCGAGACACAGGATCCTATCTGGTCTTCTAGGGTGGTGGGAAACGGGGGACCGCTTTTGTCAGCATCTTGAGATTATCTCCCCCACCCTCCGCACTAGGAGTTGGAAGGGCTTATATTTCAAGGGTCAAACACTGGAATTTCATTAGTTTATGGTGGGAGACTTAGATCATGGGGAGGAAAAGGAAAGGAAGGAGCCACAGTACTGAGGTCCATACGTGAGGCTGGAGGATGCCCATATCCTTCCCTTTACCTCACATGAGTGCCACTGCCCTGCCTGCAGGGACTTTCCTTGGGCTTTTGGAAGCTGAACCTGGCAGCGTTCCAGTTTCTACTCAGGAATCCAGTGGTGTCAGATGCAGCCAGGCCTCTCCCTCCCTGCCCTCCAACCACCATAATAGGACCTCCTTATTATTGAGGAAATAGGAAGCTGGACCAGGCAGCAGGTCTGGGACTTGGGGGGGGGCATCAGGGAGAAAGTGGTGTGGATAAGGGCCAATAGGGACTCAGGATATCCTTTGTACTAAGGGATCCTGGAACATCAATAGTGGAAGGACCCCCCCCTCCTCTCCAGCTGTGTTGAGGCAGAGTGTGCATCGGCTGGCTAAGTGTATCATTTTCAGTCACCTCCTGTGTCTGTCTCCGTTTCTTCATCTGGGAAATAATCATACTTACCTCTGAGGCTAGCCATGAAGATTTAGGAAGTGAATTTTTATCGTGTCTATAACACTGTGCCAGGGACGGACAGAACTCAATAAACTTGAGCTGCTGTCATTCTCTCTCATCTCTCACTGGGCCCCAGGGACTAGGCCTCTGAGAAGTGAGCATCCACTTCTAGAAATGAACCCCACATAGCCATGCACCTGACTTCCCTGGTAGGATCTGCAACTTCCTGCCTCTCTGTGCACAGCTCTGCTCTCTGCAGGCATTGGGGGTGGGAGTGGCTCCTACCCTCTCCTGTTCTTCATCTCGCTTCGGGCTCATGTGAGACACCTGAGGGCCCTTCAAAGAAATCTGCCAGTTCTGACGTGGTGACAAGACCCAAAGCCCTCTCCTTATTAGAAAGACTGGCTAATTTTGTTATCTCTTCCAAAAGCAGAGGAAGACGGAATCAAAGTCTCTCTTGTCAGACTACATGAGGAAGATTCTAGGTGGACTTTCCCAGTGCCCCCACACCCCAGAAGTTGGCCCCTAATAAAACAGAGTCTTGGAGGAGATAGCATGAAGCAAGGTGGGGACATGTGGCTTTGGGATAGGCCAGCAGGCCCTTCTCATCACCGTGGCCCTCTAAACTGGCTCCCGTCCTTGAAGCTTCCCTAGACAGTCCTCCAGTAACAAACTTGATGACAGAATCAAGCTATTTAAGCCATGGAATCACTTTTATTGTCAGTAAGAAAGAGAAACACTTTGGAGATGATCAGATAGGAAGGGATGGGCTATTTTATTAAAATGTAAAGTACAAAACTATTAACTGGAAATGAAAAAGAATGTGTAAAGGCTTTTCAGTTCTATTAAATGCTGGAACTTAGAAAATGAAATGAAAGCACAGCTCCTCATCCCACAGATCCTGAAGGTGGGCTGAGAGGCTGGGAAGAGTGTAAGAAACTCACTGGCTCCAGAAAGGACCACACTGTGGGACTTCCTTCCTCAACAGGTCATCCACTCCCTGGTGGTGGCCAGGGGAGATGCTGGGCTTGTCACTCAAGTTATGAGGCTCAGTTGACCCCTCTCTTTCTCTTTTAAATGAAGACATCTTATGAGGACAGTCCTCCCATTCAATAAAGCATCGATGTCACCCATGCTCTTCTGGAAACACCTTTTCCTGCCCTGCCTTGTGCAGCACCTCTCATAGGTCGGTGGACAGGAAGTCGCCTGGGAGCTGCTTGCTTTCTTCAGCAGATTTGCTTGCCAGCTTTGTGAGAGAAGAGAACACACACATAACAACACAATGGGGTTCTCACGTGCATCAGAGTGGAGCTTCCCAGACCCTCCAAACTGACCTGTGCCCAAAGCCAAGGGAACGAGAGTCCTTGAAGTTTGTACTGGACAGTTTCACAGACTCTTTGCTAGCTGTGATAACACAAGCACATTGCTTACCTAGCTCCAGGAGACTTGTGAAACCCACTCCTCCCCAGAACAGGGTAATAACTAGTAATGGTGCTGACTCATGGCTTGCTCCAGGTAAGCCCGTAGGTCTTACAATAGCACACTTCTGACTCATTGGTATCTTCTCACTGGTATCTTCTTGATCCTCAGCAAAGACCAGTAGGTTCCAACAGGAGATGGAACTCAAGAATCAGTAATTCAAGACCACTTTTAATTTGAAGGATTTTTATGAATAGAATAGAAAAATGATTTAGCCCCCCCCAAAGCACTTTCAGCTTCCAAAGGCAGCTAGCCACTGGGGATCAGGCAGGAGAACCAAAGAACAGTGTAGGCTAGGGCTAAGCTGCCTTCTGGTACTGTGGTCCCATGGGCCCTTCTCAGAATAGCCACCTAGAGTCCCAGAAAAGTTCTTCCCTGTGGGCAGTGCTTGTGAGCACCTACCCTCAGAACCCCTGACCTTGCTTCCTGGGGAAGTAGCCACATGTCATATCCACTTCCATTGTTCCTCTCTATTTCCCTCTTAACATCCACATTCCTTTCCAGCCACTGGGTCCTCACCATTGTCTTGAAGAACTGATTGACTATCTTTCTCTTCAGTGTCTTCTTGTCACTGTCTGAGATTTGAAGGAAGGTCTGGCTGAGGCGGGGAGATGTGTTGGACTCGTCTAACCCGGGCATGCCAGCAACGGAGACTGTGAGAGCTAGACAGAGAGGGGAGTGAGACAGCGCAGGAGCCATAGGGCCCCAGGAATGGACAGGGTGTCTGGGAAGAGGCTGATGGGGACAGAAGCCAGAGGCTGCTCTTCGGGTGAGACTTGCCAGACTCTACAGTGGTCGTGGCTCTCCATAAAAGTCCATTTGAAAATAGGGACAGGGAGAGGAGGTCTCCTTGCTCTGGAGCTCTGACTTCCTCAGGAACCCCAAGGGAACAGTGTAAGTTCATTCTTCCTTTACCTCCCAATCCCACCAACCTCTCTCTCCCCTCAATGCCAAAGGCAGGGTGGGGGCCTGGTGGAGTCCCAGAGACCTAGAAAACCATCCCCACCCTGCCCCGAGTTTTGGTCTTGTGAAAAGGGAGGCCCTAGATCTCTAATGAGTCTTTTATTTTCACGTGTGTGGTATGCATACGGGTGTTCAAATGTGTATGGACACACAGATGTGTATGGCTACATGTTGAAGGCGGAGGACAACCTCAGGTGTCAGGTGCTATCCATGACCTTTGAAGCAGGTTCTTCTACTGATGGAGTTTACGGCCTCTGGCCCCAGGAAACCTGCCCTCTCCCACCTCCAGGCTGGACCTCTCGCAGGCTGGTGATAACGGAGTACGTACCTGGGATGGTGGGCATGGACTGGCTGGCAAAACTCATTTGAGAGAGGACAGACATCCTGGGGGGGACAGTTGCGTGTTCCGAGAGGTTGGTGTCACTCATGAACTCATGCTTTCTGGAAAGCTGGATGAATACAACACACAGACACGTGCACACACAGACATGCGTATACACACACACACACACACACACACACACACACACACACACACATCACAGAGACAGCACAAGGCAATTATCAGTTCACAAAGGCCAGGGGAAGGGGCAAAGTGGTTTCTATGGACCTGGCACCATTGTGTTCTCTTTAATCCATTACAGGTTGGCCTATGGTCTGTGGTCAGTCAGCTTTCAGAGTGTTGCTGAAGGGCTATTCAGTTAGGCTGTCATGTGAATGGTGCTCCATAGAAATGTGAAAAACAAGAGACATTTCTATACCGTTTCCTCTGGGTAATGGCAGTCGCAGACACTCACGTTTTTCATCTTTCATCTAGCCTCTCTTCCCTGTGTCCCTCTCCCTTCCAGGTCTCCAGAATGCTTTCAACAAACCTCTTTTCCAGGGGAAAACAATGATTGAACTCAGGGCTGTCTGATACCAAGCCCGTCATCTCCGCCTCCTTTCTTGTTTTGGTATTTTTGAGACAGGGTCTCACTCTGTATCTCAGGGTGGCCTGAAACTTACTGTGCAGCACAGGCTTCTCCTCAAATTCACTGTGCTCTCTCAGCCTCCCGAGTATTAAATAGCTACTGATTTATAAGATCCAAACACTCAGAATCAGCAGCTGTTCACCTCGGCCCCCAATGCAGGCTCCTGTCACTCGTGAGCCCTGAGGAGTGTGCAATATCAGGGGCCAGGCTATGGCTGTCCCCTTCTGTGGGTGTGTGGGCTGCTTCTCCCCAGCCATCCAAAGGACATGCAAGCTCTAAATTCTGGTGGCTTGGGTTCAAATCTCGGCTTTGGCACAAGTATGTGCTTCACCTCCTGTGAGACTTGAGGAAACAAGGCTGCAATGTGCCCTGGAGATCTGCTGAGGTGGAGACAGCCCGCTGCCCTGCTCACCCGCTTCAGGTCTGACTCGGCGGCCGCCTTCTCATCTGCAAACACCACGCTGCTCCTCTTTGTCCTCTTCTTGGACCTCCGCAGCTTGACCTCGGGCAGAGTGCTCCCAGGGGAGATGGGCTCCTCCTCCACCTTTGGGGTCCTGGGTGCTGTTGATTCCAAGTCAAAGCTGAAGGACAGGAGAGAGTAGTGAAAACTGCTGTGAGAGCTTCGGTAGAACTGGCCTGCAGGGACATCGGGGCCCAAGAGGACCTTTATGCTGACTGAGCTGTCACTACTAGGCCAGGGCCTGACGAGGGAGCCTGGCAGAGAATGAGAAATCACCAACTAGTCTGGAGACATTGAAAATGCAGGCAGGAAGGTTCTTGGCCACAGCTTGCTTCCCAGTGAGTGCTGCTTTGCTCAGAACCTGAAGGGCAGCCATTACAGCTGAGCACTGGGCACAGGTGCCTATGATGAGGGCAGTGGAGGAGGGCAGGGAGGAGTCACAGGGCTCCAGGATGGAGTCAGGGGTCAGGGAAAAGGTATGGGTGGTGTGGGAAAAGGAGTTTTGCAATAGGGACACTTTCTTATGGGGAGCTTCCTTGGGAGGGATGGGACTTCTGTCAAAGGAGAGAACATTCTAGAAGGACTCAGGCTGGGTGCCCAATACACATCACTGGTCAGGGGTCTTGAAGGTTGTGATGAGTTCTGAGCCCTCAGGAAAAGCTACCTGTTTCTCCCAGCTACCTGGGACCATCTAAAAATGGTATCATTGGCCAGGGTGGCCTACCAGGCAATTATGAGGGTTTCCTGAGGCCCCAGCTGGGTTAGGGGATTTGGGCCAGGGAGTCCAGGGTGAAGGGGTGGGGCTGACCTCTCAGAGGCAGCCTTGCTTGGGGTGCTGCAGTCGGAATTCATGGATGCCAGAGAGATGATGGACATCTGCCGGTAGGAGCGCAGCATGGACCTAGGGCGGCCCACTCTCCTGTCATCAAAGTCGGGCTGCAGGTGTGAGAACAGGTGGTTAGCAGCTGGGTGGCCCATGCAGCCTCAGCACAGAAGTTCCAGGCAGCTGGAGATACAGGGCTGTTGTAGGATAAACACTAGTAGCCTCAATCCCTGGGGACAATTGCAATCCTTAAGGTTCCCCTATGTGACAGCATCAGTGTTATTCTTGGCCTCATGGATGCTAGCTTCCTTTGTGCTAAGGAGATAGCTTAAGATGGGACTTGATCAAGGTTCAAAATTCAAAGAATGATTTCTACTGACTGCATACTACTCCAATACCACAATAAAATTGGAAATCCATGAAGAATGGTGTTTCCCAAATTGGGTGAGCTTTTTCAATTAAGAATGATCCAAAGTTGTGATTAGATGATGGAAATAAAGATAGTTCTGGAATCTTGGAGCCTATGGCTGGTGTGTAAAGGGAATGGAAGCTTGGGAAAGACTGTTCTCTCAACCTTGGACATTTGACATAAATCCAAGTATTTGGTATCAGAATTGCACTGCAGGGGTTTCCCAGTTTCATGTAGGGAGTATGGGAAAAGGCAGCTTGTTCCATGGACACATATCCAGAGAAGCCCTGAGCTCCTCTCTAGATTCTTACCATGCTATTCCTTCTTTAGGTGTCTGGAAGGGAGAGGGTTGGCGCAGATGGCCTTGATATTTTATAATTCCACTTTATGGGGAACAGGATAAGGAAGCTGGGCACTAGGCCAGCAGTTTATTTATTTATGTATGTATTCATTTATTCATATTTATTTGAGAGAGAGCTTGCACACACATGCTAGCACCAGAGTCTCTTATTACTGCAAATGAGCTCCAGACACATGTGCCATCTTGTGCATCTGGCATTAAGTGGATCCTGCAGAATTGAATCCAGGCCATCAGGCTTTGCAAGCAAGTGCCTTTAACCATTTAGCATCTCCCCAGTCTAAACCAGCAGTCTCTAGGCTGTGGAGCACAGTGACTTTGGAGACAACCAGCCAGGTACCAATTTGGCCTTCACTCACCAGCTATATGGACTTTGGCAAGTTATATAACATCTCTATACCTAAAAAGAGATCTAAGGAATGAAAAGTCACTCCCATCAGCTTGTTATGAAGATTAAGTGACCTGTAGATACATATCAACTGTCTGTCCAGATCAGGCCTGGCACATCGAAGATCCTTCATTAATGCAGCTTTTATAATCTTACAGTTCTAGAAGATGTTGGCATTTATACAGTGTCATGGTTTGATCCAGGTGTCCCCCACAAACAAATGAATGTGTTCTGATAGATCGATCCTCAGCTGATGGCAGTTTGGGTTTTACAACCTCGATGAAGCTGTGTTGTTGGGGGCGGGCTTATGGGGGTTATAAGCCAGCTCCCCCTTGCCAGTATTTGGCACACCTTCCTGCTGCTATTTCCAGTGCTGTGGCAGAGGTGACGTCCACCTCTCTGCTCATGCCATCGTTTTCCCTGCCAGGATGGAGTCTCCACTTAAGTCTGTAAGCCAAATAAACCCATTCCTCCACAAGCTGCTTTTGTTTGGGTTCTTTTCGTGCAGCAACTAGAAAGCTGACCGCAACACACAGTTCCAAATTATAACTTGTATTTCTTTAGGGGTGACCCTTGAGGGGTCAGTTTATAGGAAGGTTTCCTTTCTCCTGGAGGGCAGGGTCCTCTTTCTAGCTCTGATTCCTACTGTCCTTCCTTGCCCTACCTCGCCCCCTCCCCCAGCCCGAAAGACCACCCTTACCATTTCCCGGACTCCGTATTCCTTCTCCACCTTCATTTTCAGGTTCTTGAAACACTCCTCCATTCGGTCATGGAAGGGCCGCAGGTTGTCTGATACCCTTTTCTCATGGATCTTAATCCCAGCTCCCAGGAAGGGGATCTGGAGAGAAAGAGGGTGAATGATGGAACCTGGCTAGCTGGCTTCAGCTGGGGACTAGTCAGTGAGCTCAAGTCAGGCTGCTAACTTGCCAGAGAGCTTCAGGGTACTTACAGACCTGCACTGTCCTCAGGCTTGGGAAATAAAGACAGCTACACCCTTGGGGTTTACCCCAGAGTAGAGAATGGTGCCATCTTTTCTTGACTCCCAGAAATTGTGGGTCATCCCACTCCATTAGAGGTCATATTAATGGGAAAATCTGCCTCCTGCTCCTTCCTAGGACCAGAGCAGAGGGGCATCTGACTTCAAGTCTTGCCTAAGAAGATATTGGAAAGGCAAAAGTGAAAGCTTGAAGGTAAGAAGCTAGGCCTGAGGAGGGAAGGAAAGACCACAGTCCATCTTCTCTCATGGAGGCCCACTTGTGTTTTGTATGGTTGCTGAAGAAATCTGTGGGTGTGTTCAGATCAGAAAGTCCATATGCCACTAAGGAATTTCTGAAAAGTCATGTAAAACTGTGGGGAGATGGGGAAGTAGGGGAGAACTGACAGGAGGCAGTCAATGTGTTACTAATTTTGAATATTGGATTTTAGATGTCAAAGGTAAGCAACAGTCAGGTGTGGTAGTACATGCCTTTAATCCCAGCTCTTGGGAGGCAGAGGCAGGAGGATCACTATGAGTTTGAGACCAGCCTAGGACCAGAGAGTGAATTCCAGGTCAGCCTGGGTCTAGAGTGAGACCCTATCTTGAAATTCTTAAAATACACACACACACACACACACACACACACACACACACACACACACACACACACCAGAACTACAGGGTTTTCTTCTAGAAATAAAAACTAAGAATTATAAAATTATGTGGCTTTGAGGAAAAGAAGTAAGAGTATAAAGGATACAGGATGGATTCTCTGGAAAAGAACAGTCCATGAGGGTAATATGACATTTCTGCCTCTTTCCCTTTAGGTCTTGCAAGAAGAGAAGGTAAAGGGTGAAGGAAGAACTGAATTCTTGAGTGACACTGGACTCAGCTTTGAAAGTGCCCCAGAATGTGTCCAGGTGGAAGATGGCTGGAGCAGAGGAGGGAGTTGGTAGTCAGAAAAGGCCACTCTGCCTCTGGGAACTTGGAGGGGGCTCAAGGATAGAGACAGTGAAAGCACAAAGAAGCTGGAGGGAGGGCTCAAAATTGTGCACCAGGGCAGTTACATCACTAACTACCTACTCTTCACCTTGTGGCTAAGCATCGTATTTTCCCATTTCCCTAAAAAGGAGGAGTTTATCCTCAAGGGCAATTAGATCATGAAGCTTGGAGCTCATGGGTATCAGATACTGGGCAGGAGAAGGAGCGAGACTGGAAATACAGGGATGAAAAGGAAATCTATTTGTGGATAGCAAGACTAATCGCTTTCCAATTCCCAAGGCACCCAGTGTAGCAGCTAGAAAGTCCAAGGTTGAAGGATGTGTCTCTGCAGAGAGCCATTGGTTCTTTGTGAGCATGGGCATTTGTGGACCATTCAGTTGACAGATAGTAATGCCACCCAGTTGGCAGGGCTCTCTCCTACATACACCAATTTTCAATTAGCTTCCCTACAAGTGATGAAGCTTGCCAGGGATCACCAGCAAGGCACTAGAGAAAATTAACCAAAACAAAGACAAAGATCGGAGCTTATAGGTAGGAAAGAAAGCAAATAGGAATGAAAGAAGGAAGAGAGAGAGAGAATGGAGAGATCTTATTTCATTCTATGAAAATTTTGATATTAAAATTTAATAATTATCTTGAAATTTAATAATAACAGAACATTCTTCATATAAAGATTTTATATCAAAGGGATGATTGTGGAAGTTTTAAAAATGTAGTAAAATTTAAGATGGAGCAAATTCATGGCTTTAATGTTATACCTTGGAAAGAACAGAGAATTGGTTAGCTAATACCCTGGACTACATGTTTAGAAGGAGCCAGGATACAATATAAAGAGTAGAGACACAGCTCTCACCATGGAGAGATCATCCAGAGGGGGAAAAAGTCAGCAAAAAAAATCACAGTTAAACTATAGATCAAATGAACTTAATTAACCTTTATAGAATATTCCATCCAAGAGCCACAGAATAGACCTTCTCATCAGTATGTGCAACTTTATCCACAATAGATTTATTTTTGCTGCACCCATGGGTTTGGGTATATTGTGTTTCCATTTTCTTTTGATTCAAGAAATTTTATAATTTCCCTTCTGATTTCCTCAGTGACCCACTGTGCATTTAAAAGTATATTGTTCAGGCTCCATCTATTTATATAATTTTTGAAGTTTCTCTTGCTGTTCACTTCTAGTTTCATTCCACTGTGATCAGAAAAGCTGCAGGATATGATTGCAATTTTTAAAACTTTGTTAATTTTTGTTTTGTGGAGGTGTCAGGGAGAATGGGGTGCAATTCAGACACTCTCAGCAGTTGCTGACAGAAGTGTAAGCTGGTTTAGCCACTTTGTTAAAATATATATTTGCCTAGAAAGGCAAACATGCATAGCCTAGCAATTCTCCTGCTGTATATGTATTGAGGGAATGGAGTCTGTATGTGTACCAGATGACATGAACAAGAGTGTTAGGAGAGGGGAACCTGGCTGCCTCCTGTACTATCCAAAACCCCTTACCACATAGATTGATCCAGTGTACCCACTGAGGAGGATACCCAGTGGATTGGGGACAGCTAGGAGAGAAAGGGGAATACCAACACAATATTTGCTCATACAATGTATCTAATTTTGGATAATAAAGATTTAAAAAGAAAACGAAGTATTACTCATAATATACAAAACCTGAAAACAACCCAAATATCCACCAACAGGAGAATGAATCAATAAATTTATATATTATTTATTTCTGCATAGTCATGAAAGGATAGCACTTAGAAACAAATAAAGATGCCAAACTTGTGATTTATGCAACAACCTAGATGATCTCAGAGGCATTATGCAACACAAAGAGGCTGGATGTGCTCTGCAATACTACTTACATGATGGTGAAGACAAAACTCATCTAGACCAACAGAAGTGCAGAAGTATCTACTCAAGTTAAATGTCCTCATATGCTCTGACCAACAAGACATATCCAAGGATTCTCAGAACAGCTCCCAGTTGAAATCACCCCAATTCTCCACCAACAGAAAAGAAACAATACACTTGGTATAATTATATACCAGTATAGAGACACAAAATGAATAAATGGTAGGTGTGCAATAAAATTATTTTCACAAACATAATATTGACACAGAAGACTATATACAACGTAGATCTGGCTTTCTGTGAGTAAAGGGGACTCGATCCTGGGCCATAAGGTTTTACAAGCAAGTGTCTTTGACCCCTAGGCCATCTCTCCAACTATATATGTTGTAATTCCATTTATATGTAGGTCAGAAATAATCCAGACCAAACTGTGATGCTTAGGGTTGAGTGCTTGGAAAGTAAAACTCTTTTTATTTTATTTATTATTATTATTATTATTATTATTATTATTATTATTATTCTCAAGGTAGGGTCTCACTCTAGCCCAGGCTGATCTGGAATTCACTGCATAGTCTCAGGGTGGCCTTGAACTCACAGTATTCCTTTTACCTCTGCTTCCCAAGTGTTGGGATTACAGGCATGTGGAAACTCTTTTTTAAAAAAAAGTAAGGTCGTGGTCAGCCTGGAGGAAGGGTGGCAGTGTCTTCAAGGAGACCTAAGGTGTGCTGGGCATGCTAGCAGGCGTCTACTTCATCTCTGTGGGAGGAGGAGGGGATGGCTGAGATGTATGCTTGGTGGTAAATCAAAGAGCTATATATTTTATGTGTACTTTTCTATATGTAATATTTCACACTAAAAAGAATCATATACTGTAGACATCTTCCCAAGCCAATAAATATAAAGTCTTTATGGAGAAGGAACAGCTAGAAAACTATCAATCTTGAAATCTACAAAATCTTGACACAAAAATGTCCCTTGGAAACTTTAGCATTAGTTGGTTTGCTGGAGGTAGAAGTACATTTTCCCTTTGAAATCTAAGGCTCTCACATCTTGAGAAAATCCAAAGTGGATATAACTTTGCAAAAGTAATGTTTTCTGGAGAATTAAGCTCTAGCAGGCAGGCTCACGTTTCCCTACCACTGTCTGTCTGTTTCCTGGCACTGTGCCTGGAACACAGTGGGAGCTCAATAAATAAGGGCTGTGAGAGTGGATGGAAGGTAAGAGTGGGAACTGATTTGCTATGTGTAATGATGCCAGAGCAGCTGCCTGGGTCAGCAGGACAGTGTCTTTTGAGTGCAGGCCCTGGGTGAAATGGGAAGGACTTGGCTCAGGGGAGTCTCCTTGGAGGGTTGTGTCCTCTGTAACCTTGTGTTTGGAGAAGGTGGGCCATGAGGGGTGTGATGGTTAAGTTTTGTTGTCAACTTGACCTTTCAAGTAATCTTGGGTGGGTCTCTGAGGATGTTTACAGGAGGGCAGCCTCTCAGCAGGGAGCAAGATGTAAAGAAGCTCAAAGGAGCTAGAAATAAACATCCTTTCCTTTGTGGGCACTGCAGGAAGGAAATTCCAGAGACTAAGGAAGCCATTAAGTCTGGGATAGGGTTGCAAGACCCCACCCTAAACCTATATAAAGGGGAAGAAATTCTCTTCTTGGCATGCCCCCTGGCCCTCCTGCCTGTTTGCTGTTCTGTGTGTGTGTGGTGTGGACCTGTGCAAAAGGACCAGCCTCTTTCACTTTTATGGTACTTCCCCTGGATCTGTAGCTTGAATAAATCATTTCCTCCCATAAGCTGTGCCTGATTTGTAGATTCATCCCATCGACATGTGGCTGACTACGACAAGGGGGCAATGCCTGAAGGCTCTTCCTCATGGCCTGAAGAAGCAGAGACATCTAGCATGTGCTTTTAGTCCTCACTATCTATTTGGAGCTCCTCCAAATACTCTGGAGACTTTGGTAGAATTTTCTTGGAAGGTGCAGCCTTATATTTCAGCTGTCCTGCATGGCTGAGGTCCATTCTCTGAATGCAGTGGGCACAGCATGGTGAAGGTGTGACAAGACCAGAAAATTGGCCCACCAGAGAGTCCTGGGCAGTGATGTGGTCTAATATATACCAACAACTTCAGTGACCCGTTAGCCTTCCCTGGGTGCCCCAGAATATCTGGGGAAGGGGACCATTCAGCCCCAGGCCTTCCTGCTTCCCAGGTTAGGGAGGTAAGGACTATATTATGAGGGAGGGGTCTAAGGGATATTTGAGTTCCATGGGTGGTGCTGAGGGAAAACATGAAGAGAGGGGCTGGAGAAATGGCTGAGTGGGTAAAGTGGTTTATAACCATGAGTACCTGAGTTCAGATCTTCAGTACCCACATAAAATGCAGGCATGGTGGTGCATGCCTATAACCCCAACATCAGGAGGTCAGAGGTAGGGAATCCCTGGGGCTTACTGGATCTGTGAGCTCTAGGTTCAGTGATAAACCTTGTCTTAAAAATGAGGTGAAGATGAACTGAGAAGTCTCCTGCCATTGACCTCTGGCACTGGCACCCCCCCACATATGTACATACATACACACATAATAATAATAATAATAATAATAATATAAGTAAAATGAAAAGGGAGAGAAAATTCCAGACATACAAAATACATTCAGGAAAAGTCTCTTTGTGCAGAGCTTGGTGCTTCATTTTTAAAGTCCCACTTTGCATAAATTGGCGGAGGCAGAGAAAGACCTGAATTAGGAATCCTTATTTTAAGAAAAGAGGCTGCACCCAGTGCTTCTCATTCTCTGATTTCCCTAGAGTAACCAAATGCCCTGCAACAGAAAGCTTGCTCTTTTTGCACAGTGACTGGCAAGGAGAGAGGGAGGGGAGGAAGAAGAGAGTGAGGAGGAGGGGACAGACAGCTGCAAACTGCTGCCCCCAGGCTCTAGCTTGCCCCTTATCAGCCCACCCCCCAAGGTGTGCAAAGAGCCCAGATCTGGTAGAGATGGTTGAGAGGAAGGGGGAGGGGGAGAAGCCTGGTCCCTTAAAAGTCCCAAGGGAAGGGATCCAGAATATTGTCTCCTCTTTGGAAGAGGGAGAGAGAAGAAAGGAAGCAAAGACAGGAGGAGGATGTAAAGGTGTGGGAGGCAGAGAGGCAAACAGCAGAGCAGAGAGAGAAGCAAAGCGAGTGTAAGACAAATGCACAGAAGGAGAGAGAGGGAAGGGAAAGTCAGCAAGCAGAGAGCCATGCAAGGGGATGAGAACATAGCAGGAGACAAGTCCTCAGGCTGGAATGTGGAGGGCTCAGCAGATGCCAACCCTTTGACTGAAAACCAGCCCAACAAAAAACCTCCATTATTTTCAAAACCTGATATCTATCTGTTTACTATCTGCAACAAACTGGGTCAGCCTTACAAGGAAGGACAGCGGGGGTGGGGTGCCAAATCTTCTATTGTCTGATTGGCACAAACCGAGGTTGGTGGGGAACGTGGGGAAGCTGGTTTCCATTTGAGCCCCACTGTGAAAAGCCACTTCCTGAATTTAACATCAAAGAAAAACAATCTTAGCAAACCTCCATCACAGCCTTGCCTCCTGGCACTGTGCAGCACCCAAGGGTGAGGTGCCCCAAATCTCTGTTTCCAGATAAGCCTGCTCAGGTGTGATGGAGTGAGAAGAGGGCTCAACAGCAAGGGCAGAAGGACATGTGAAGGAAGCCAGGCCAGGCTATCTGAGCTGAGGGCAAGTGACGAGGAGGGGCTAAGGTGGGGTGGGCTCTTTCCAGCCAGCTCAGCTTTACCTGCCAGGCGATCAGGTCCTTGAGGTGGCTCAGCTTGTCCTGGTCCTCGGGGTGCTCCCTAGTGTACTCTTCTGTGAAGAAGGCCTGGGGAAGACATTGAGGGCTTGGACTTCCTGTTCATTGGGTGGGGACCCACAACCAGTCTTTCTAGAACAAGGCTTCATGTGAGAGAGGCAGCAAGGGGTCCCAGGCATTGGGGTGGGGTGATGATGATTGTCCTGTAGCAAGGGGCATTTATCTTCCCTTCCAAGAGGCTCAGATCAACACCCACTGGGAGCAGGCTGCCAACTCCAGGGAAGTAGTCTCAAAGCGGAGTTCCTGGAGCAGCAGTAGCACTCCTGGGAACTTTTTAGGACACATTCTCTAGCCCCAACCTGTCCAATGGAACCAGAACTCTGACTGTGGGAGCAGGGGTGGGGGACTCCTGAGTTAGAAAGCCTGCAAGCAATGTTGATGTTCATGGAGAAACTGCTGGAGAGACAACACTTCACCCAGTATGAGCTCAAGCTTGTCCTGTCCCACCTCGCTATTCCCTCTGTTCCTTCCTACTCTTTCTGGGGCTCCTGCCCTTACCATGTACACACTATATTCAGACATGCCATGATCCCTGAGTGAAGGAGGAGTCTGAGGGTAGCTGGAGGAGTGACAGGAATTATGATCACTGAACTATTGCTCGGTGTGGCATTGGGGTCACATCAATGAGAGGCATAGGGAAGATGGCAGGGAACTCACAGTGAGTTGTTTTAGAATGAGGAGTCCATTTCTCCATTAGTGTCTCCCAGGTGGAAGTCAGGTGAGCACTTTCTAGTCTACTTCTTGCCAGGAAAAGCTGTGTCTCCCTATGGGGAAACTAGCATTTCCCCCAAGGGGATGTTATGGCTCACATAACTGATGATATTTCCTTTTCTCTGTCCACACTAGGGATGGGCAGGGGGTGGGGAGTCCAATATAAAATACGTGGCTTAAATGTGTAGGCTTTCTGGAAGGATTTGGTAATCTGGATTTCTCGATTATATTTCAACCTTTGGATTTGGTCTCCCAATCTTTCTACATGTTCAGATGCCGGCTTCTTTCTTTCCCAGAAAAGTTATTTCAATTCCTCTTTCAAAGAGGTGGTTTGCACAGTGGTATGTACCTTGCATTGTGACCCTGGAGCCTTTTCTTAACAGGACTGCCTGGGCCTGCCTACAGCTAACCGGGCCTTCACACACCTGCTCATTGTGCCAGGTATGGAGACAGGGTGGGAAGGAGCAACCAAGCAGAGGGCCCCTTTGGAGGTGAGGACAGCCACAGTAGGATAAGCACTGTGCAGCTACAGGACCTGGAGAGGGGAGTCCTTACCTTTTCGTACTTGGCGAAGCCTCCCATGACGGCAGGATCCACGATCCCATTGAGCAGCATGGAGAGCGGGTTGATGGGCAGGCTCTCATCGCTCTGGTACTGGTTTATCATCATGAGGATCTTCTCGTTGGCCGTGGACATGGTTTCAATGGCATTCTCCAGGGGACTAATTGTTGTCTGTTGAAAACAAGATCCTCAGAAGAAAGGGCCTTGGTGGGTGGCTTTAGAAAGCCCATCGATTTCACATGGGTGGGAATTCACAGGAGTCCCTGAAACTGAGGCTGTGACAGGATGTGCCTGCAGACAGCTCTGGAGGGCTGTCTGCTAGCTGGGGACAGACAGGCTGTCTCTCTACTTAAAGGGAAAGGGATTTCTCTGGGGAGGTAGAGGCTGGAAGCTACAGATTCAGAGGCTGAATGTGTCCAGTTATGGTTGGGAAACACATGCTAACCCAAGTCATCATGTGTGGGTTTAGAGCTATTGTGTATACTACTGGACAAAAAGCTCAGAGCAGCTTGCAGCAGGAGCACCCAACAGGGCACACACTGGGAGTCCTAAGACTTGACCTTGTAGCAAAGGTGTCTGTTCCAACATAGGTCCAATTCAGTTAGGAAGATAAAACAGAACTTTCCTTCCACAGACCTTGGGAAGCAATATAAAGAGTGTCAATGCATGACAACAGACAAACAATGTAGTTTGCAAGAGCTTAGGATCCAGGGTTAAAGCTAAACTAGAGGTCAACAAGCATTTGCTGCAAAAAAAGTAAATATTTTAGGATTTACAGGCAGGATGGTCTCAGCAGTGGCAACTACTGGATTCTGTTTCTACAGTGCTGAGTAAATGAGCTTGGTCTCTCCAATCAAGCTCTTTATAAAACAGGTAACAGGGATGCAATCCATGGGTTTACTGACCACTGAATTGATTCAATTAAAACTGAATGCAAATCTCATCATCTTGGGTTTCCTAGCTGTGTGACCTTGGACAAGTTTCCTCACTCTTCTGAGTCTTGGTGATTTGCTGGTAAAATGGGAAGCAAGGAAACCTACTTCAGAGAGTCACTGATCATTATGGTTTACAGAGCTACTGATCATTAGGGTAGAAACTAGCAATGGCTCCAAGAAGGGAAGCTTATTGGTGGGAAAGATTGGGCTGGAAGGCAGAGGTAAGAGGTTTGAGAAATCTTCTTGGAGGAAGTGAGCTTACTTTATTATCTCTGTACTGGTGGCAATCTGGCACCTGCCTCATTGGCTATGCAGTGAGGATTCATTTAGATCGTGAAAAATTGTGAAAGATTGTGAGAGCCTTGGTGGGGGAGAATATCCAAAGACATGGCCCCCCTCAGTAACAACACACTAGGGCCAGCAGAACAGGGCTGACTCCTAGGCTGTTCATGGTCCCCTGCCCTAAGGACTGATCCAGACGGCCCATGGAGGAGGATATCCAGCTGATTGGGGATGGGGAAGAAGGGCATTGAGGAACTGAGGATAACAACTCATTGTTTGCCCATTAAATAATGCAACTCATTATGGACAATAAAAAAAGATGACAGGACATCTGACAGAAGAGTTATTTTAAAACATTGCCTAATTATCGGATCTATTGCATATATGAAAGAGGGAGGTCAAGCTCTTTAGCCATGTTCACAAGTGGTTAATCCTTGTGCAATCACAAATCCCATTCTCTGAGTCTGCATGATCTTGGAGACGGAGACGTCCCTGAGAGCAGAGGCTGTCATTGTCACAATCTGTCACATCTGACTGTACACACCTACTCTATTAGTCAGCTTTATGTTACTATAACAAACACCTGTGGTAATTAACTTATAGGAGACAAGATTTATTGAACTCAAGGCTCTTGATGTTCAACTCCAGATCAAGCAGTACCATTGGTATGGGCCTGTGGCAAGGGCACCAGATAACAATGGCTCACATCACAAGTTAGGAAGAGAAAAATTAAAGGCTGGATGCCCCAATTCTTTAAGAGGACATACACACCCCCAGTGACCCTAGGACTTCCCACTAAGCCTTCCTCTTAAAGGTTCACAGCACCTCCCAACACCACCAGCCCATAGACCGAGTATTCTCTATATGACTTTTGGGACACTGTTTATATTCAAACCAAAGCACATACATGTGCACACATTTGCATGTGTATATTCACACATGTACACAGATATAGAATGTAAACAGGAGGGGAATACTGCTTGGTCTGACATGGGCTACAGGCCATCATTCTACAAACTGAAATCTATGGTGGGGTTTCTGTCAAGTCCACAGACCAGCCCTGGGAGTTACAAGACTGAGGTCTGGAGTGAGTTATAAGGAGAATCTACCACTGCTGGGGAAGAGCCCAGAACTGCACCTGGAAGTCAACAGTAGACTGGTGTGTCAGCAAGAGGCAGGCTTGAAGGCAAGTCATTCAAAAAAGGAAGACTAACTGACGGGCTTGATGCTTCACTTCTGAGACTATTTTTGGATACTCAAATCTTTATCCTCATCATAGCCATCAGGAACAGAGACGAATGAGAATGAGAATAACTCTGGCTTTCCACCTACAGGCATTTGATATAGAGCAAGCTCCCAGCTCTCAGAGTGGAGTTATGGGGAATGTATTGGATAGGAGGCCTGAGTGCCAGGAGCTAATCACAGGAATCGAAATCATGATCGGGGTTATGAGGGTGGCTCCAACAGCCTCCAACTTACCAGTCCATACACATTCCTTTAAGTCTCCAAGTACTAGCAAAATGATATGTCCAGTGGCAGGTGGTGGCAGCAATGGACAGAGAACTGGGGTTTCCCCATTGCAAAGGCTGGCTTCTCCTATCTGCAACCTGCCATTATCTGACTGTTGGGTCAGGTTCTCTGAGAGTTTCTTTGCTACACTGAGCCTGAATTTCTATAGACAACACAGATATAATAACCTGGGTCCAACTTGTTATGAGAGGAAAGTAAATTTAATAATTTACTTAATAGGGAAATTGATTTGGGCCAAAATACAAATGTGTGTGGGGATGGGGGAGTAATAAACAAAACAGGAAGTGATCACCATGCCCAGGCAGTTGGGGGCCATTCAAGTCACTCAAAGGCTTGCCACCAAGACAGGCATCTGGAATCCACCCAGGAGACCCAAGAGCTACTACATAGGATGGAGTTACTATCATTTCTGATTTCTGCCACCAATCACTTTGGAAGTTCAAGTGCCACCCTTGGCCTCAGTGTTCTCATATGTAAGATGGTACAGTTAGGAGGTAAGAATCAGGGAAGAAACTGGCAAATTTCTGGCCAAAGCAGCCTTCAAAGACCTTTCCCTTAGTGAGTGCAACTGGAGGCGATGGTACTTCAGTTTGTCTCAGCCTCTACCTAGCCTTGGCGGCTGACTGTGACTATCCACTTTATCTTACTGGGCTCTGAAGATACTTGAATTTGCAGCTTTGGAATATATTGGCTCTTGGCATTTAGTTCAGCCCTGAAATGCTATTGTTTTGCCACCCCTGTCTTATAGGGGATACAAACTAAATATAAAGACTAAAAAAACCAAATATAAAGATAAAGAGATACAGTGCTCACCCAGCATCACTTAGCTTGGTCACAAATAAGTTGAACTTTGGAGCCACAGATCAGAGTTCACTGTCAAGACCGTAGTTATTAGGGCCAAGAACAAGGAGAAGCCTTCAATAATAGGTAGGTCTTTCCCTAGAAGCTCATCAGGAAAGTCCTCTTTTGACACACAGTGCTGAGGTCATGGTACTGTATGAGGAAAAGGACTGAGAACAAGTTCATATAATGAAAATGAAATGCTTGGAAATGCAGCTGCTTAGCAGGGCATTAAACTTTTTTGTCTGAGACATCCTCACATTTTTCCTCACATTTTTTTATAACAGCTGAGGGAGGCTGGTAAAGTCAAACTCACTCTGAAAAACCTTTGGCTGTTTTCCAAACACCTTTTTAAAACTCAGTGTGCTAGTTATTTTTCATTGCTCTGACAAAACACCTAACAGAAATACCTTATGAGGAGGAGCAGTTTATTTTGGCTCACAGTTTCAGAGGGTTCAGTCCATCAAAGCAGAGCATCATGGTAGAGAAGCTCACAAAGATGGCAGATAAGAATCATATAGAAAGAATACTGGCACTGGGCTTGCTTTTTCCTCTCCCCCCTTTTATTCTATCTGGACCACCAATCTATGGTATGGTGCCTCTCATTCTATTCAGGGTGAGTTCCCCACTTCAGTTGGAACTCTCCAGAAATTACCTCATAGATACACTCAGAAGTGTGCCTCAAGTTGGCAATCAAAATTAACCACAGAGGGTGTCAAGATGAAATGTATAAGTTAAAAAAAAATGCTGCCTACTTCTTCCCTAATTTCAGAATCCTGAAGTCATCATGTCAGGTAATCATGTAGACATAAGGAGTGTCTGCCTAGTAACTGATTGGTTGATTTGCTTAAATATTCTTGAACATGAGTTATGTATATGGTGTTATTCTTGATACATGGAGTATGGTGGAAAAGAAAATAGATAAAACACCCACCTTACTAGAATTTATTTATGTTTTAGTGGAGCCTACACTCTGACATATTTAATATTTATTCATTAGTATTGAAAATAAAAATCCTGTAGTCTATCAGGAGGTAACAAGAACTTTGAGGAGAAAAACAGCAAAAAAAGGGATTTGGGTACATAGGGATGGGCTTTCTTGTTTGGTCTACAGTCTACCAGAAATGGCTGGAGAAGAGGTACCTGTTAAAACCAACTAGAAGACAAGCTCAGCTGGGGCAGAGCTTACTGGCTGGTGGAGAGTTCCCTCCCCTCAAGAATGGGGCTAAGGTCTATGGGGGATTCATTCTAAGACTTCACAAGAATTCCAACATCCACAAATGCTCCAGTTTCTTATGTAATATGGCATAATATTTGCATATTACCTACACATATACCTTTTACTTTAAGCATCTCTAGATACAAGAAAAATGCTAAATAATTGTTTTACTGTATTGTCTAGGCAATGACAAGAAAAAATCCTCATGGATTCAATTCCTATGCATTTTTTTCACAAATATTTTTCATTTGCAGTCAGTTGAGCTGTGGGTATGGGACCAGTGCTGGGTGACACTTGTAGAAACTTACCACAAGCTAATGTGTCCCATAAACCAAGAGTATGACAGTTTGCTCAGTTAGCTAAGGGACACATAGCCTAAGATGTTGAGAAGCAAAATCCTTGCTTCCTGCTCAAGGTAGTTCAGACTTCTGGATTCCAGCCTCCTTGGCTTTCTGTGGTTTTCCCTCTCCTCATCTCGGTTCACTCAAGTGGAAATTGGCTTAAAGTGGGATACTTCAGAGAAGTCCCCAGAAGGCTTCTGGATGGCAGAACTATGAAGAGGTGCCAGACCTCCGCTTCATACCCTGCTTCCCACCACAAAGATGTCCTCCATCTCCTAGCTTTATTACTGAAGTCTACAGAGAATTTTATCGACTGAGGACAAAAAAGTTCTCCAATGATTTAAAAAGTCTGAAAGCAGCTGCTCAGAGCCCTTCTGAAACTGGAATTTTGTGATTCCCACAGGAACTTCAAATATAAACCATCCCCTCCAACAAAGGCAAAGGGTTCTCCTGAGGTTGGATATGTCTTGCCCACTGGGGGAGGAGAGGGTCTACTAGGAGTGTCCTATACTCACCTGGGACATGTGAACCACCTCGAACCAGCGTAGGATGCCAGGCAGCTTGTATGCAGTCACAAAGGAGGTTCTCTCAATCCACATTGACTGTTGGGTAGTAGAGGCCAGGGAGGAGAACAATCGTTATGAAACCTTGTATCAGAGAGGTGCACATGGCGCACAACCAGCTAGGTCCCAGTGGCCTCCCGTCACCCAGAGTAGAAGAAATGCTTCAATTTTGTCAGGGGAGATAGCTCTGTTGGTAAAATACTTGTCTTGAAAGCATGAGGACTTGAGTTTGATCCCCAGAACCCAGGTACACACACACACACACACACACACACACACACACACACACACACACACACACTGTGAATGCACATGCTGTAATCCCAGTACTGGGGAGGCAGAGACCAGTGAAGAGCAGGAGAGAAGGGTGGGTCCCTGGGACTTGCCAGTCTAGTCGACTAGGTAAGTATTACACTAGCGAGAGACACTGTCTCAGAAACTGTGGGCAGTGTCTGTCTAAGAACAATAATTCAGGCTGTCCTCTGGTCTGCACATGCACACAAGATACATATAAATGCACAGAAAGTAAAAGGAAAGGAAGGAAGAGAAGGGGAAGAGAGAAAGGAAGTGAGGAGGGAGAAAAAAGGAAGAAAGGAAAGAAGGGAGGCTAGCTCATTGCAATTTTGAGAAACACGCTAGCACCTTACCCTTTGGAATTCTTCCCATGAATCTTTCCATGGACTTAGGTCAAGTGAGTTCCAGCCCGGCTTTCCTAACAGTCTGAATTCTTGGACAATATTGGATATGTCTATTGGTGTTATCTCAGGGGAGGCTCCATAGTATTCATTTGATTGACATTAAGAATCACATTTAAGGCCAAGACCTGAGGGGACTTGGAATCACCTCCTCATTCCAGCCTTGGCAAGAGTGAGAAAAGCCAGGTCCTAGCTGGGAAACATGCAGACAGGATACTAGTGTGTGGCTAGCTCTCAGACAGTGCTGGCTGAAACAGCGTAGCTTCTTACTGGTGGCTGCTGGAAGGTTTGCTTCATCACACCCTTTCTTAGCCTGAGGATTCTACCCCTTGGAAATACTTGACTATCTTTGGCTGTCAAGGTCATGTGGCAGAACACTCAGGTCACATCTTGGAAAAGAAAAAAGCTCATGGAATAACAAGACCTGACAGAAGTGTCATCTTCTCCATGGCATTAGTGCTATTGTTCTTGACTCCAGATCAAATTTTCTACTACCTGGGATAGGCAGAGGTGTGTCCTGGTTGCTAAAGGCAGCTAGATATGGGACATACTCACAGCAAACTCATTCTCAGGATCTACAGTGCCTCTTCGTACAGGCCGTGAATAGTGAAACCTTTGCACATAGTTGGACTTGTAAAAGCTGGAAGACAGGAAGGAGCTGAAATTCCTGGTAGCCATGCCCAGCATCTGACACCTTAAACATTAAGTCTGGCACAACCATTGTGGCTATGTTTAAAATCAGAGTCTATGTTCTGAGCTCCATAAAAGTCACTCCTGCACAGGTGTTCTGGATAAGATTTAGAAGGGAACACAGCTTCCCTTAGAGTACTGAGGAAATTGGAATTTGGCTATTAATGTCATAGACCCTTAGCTCCATCTATAGCCTCCTTGCTCTATCCGTAGACCCTTCACTCCATCCATAGCTCCCTTATTCTGTCCATAGCCTCCTCACTCCATCCATAGCCCCCTCACTCCATCCATAGCCCCCTCATTCTATCCATACCCCCTCGCTCCATCCACAGCCCCCTCACTCCATCCATAGCCCCTTGCTCCATCCATAGCCCCCTCATTCCACCCATAGCCCCCTCATTCCACCCATAGCCCCTTGCTCCATCCATAGCCCCCTCACTCCATCCATAGCCCCCTCTCTCCATCCATAGCCCCCTCTCTCCCTCTACAGCCCCTCACTCTGTCCATAGCCTCCTCGCTGCATCCATACCTCCTTTAGCCATCTCTGGCTTAAACCTTGTTAGAGATGGCCCAGCTAGTGGGAGTAATTCTTCTCCCAAGAGAAGAAGTGGGGATAGAATGGCTAAGGAGAAGAGCACTGGGACATACCCTACCCCTGGAACCCCTTGGGATTCTCCCATTCCCCTCCCAGAGGGCTGCAAATCTTACTTTATGATCTGGTCAGGTACTGGCTTATTCTTGAACCTGGGGTGTTCATCCAAGACCGGCTGGACAGTGAAACACTGGATGTCTGGTATCCCATAAATTAAGGACTTTGTACATGTCTATTGGATGCAGGATAGTTACAAACATAGCAGGTCACTCATAAGGGATTCAATGCCAGCATTTCTGGGACCACGCTTTTATTCAATGATCAAGTCACCAGCTTCCAACTAGGTCATCGTGGTCCTGATTAGAGCTGTCTGTCACCTTGTAGCACTACCCCAGGGCTCTGCTCCTGCTAACAGAGTTGGTTAGGAGTGCTTAATCACTTAATTATATTGTCATTACCAGTAATGCCATCTCATGAACTTACGGCTCTCCATCAACTTCCTTTAATCTCTTCCATTCTACTAGGTATCATTGCTAACCGAAACAGTCAGTGTTGAGCTCTGAGAGGCCAGACAACTTGTTGAAGGCCATGTGGCCTTTATGAAAGAATGGGGTTTTGATTTAGGTCTCTTAACCCTATGCTCAGAATTCTTTACATATGCTGCTCAGAAAAAAAGAGGTCTTCTGGCTGAGCCCTTAGGTCTATGGAGATCTTCACTGGGGTTACAGGAAATAATGACACAAGCCACCCTATGTGCATTAAAGTCAAAATTCCAACTGCCTGGATACCTTAGAGAGTTGTAACCTCAGGATGGAATAAATGGCTTCACTGGAAGCATTTCTGAAAACTTCAGGAACACCATTTTCTTCATTAGCCCCAGGGCCAGCAACCTCTGCTAGGAAGGAATTCCCTTTGGAGTAATTGACTGAACAAGGGCAGGGGCTGGCAGACTACAGTGGGCCTCATCCAGCTCACAACCTGTCCCTATCTGGCAACAAGCTAAGAAGCATAGCTGGCATATTTTCAAACCACCGTGACATGTGAAAAAAAATAAAGTTCAAAATACTCATCCACACCCATAAATAAAGTTGTATTGGAACACAGCCTTGCTCACTCAGTTAGCTGGTATTCATGAATGATTTTCCACTTGTAGGAGTTATCTTTTTGTTGCTGGATAAGATACCTGACCAAAAACAGCTTATGGGAGAAAGGGTTTATTTCAGCTTATGGTTTCATTGTGATGGGGGAGGATGGCAGGAGCAGAGAGTAGGCACTCATTGACACTTGTCAGCTGGGAGGAAACAGCAAGAGGGAGCTGAGCCCTGAACATCTGGAGGGGGTGGGCTAATAACCCTGAAGCCCCCACTGCTCCCCTCCCCACCAGTGACACATCTCAAGCAAGGCTGCAATCCCAAAGGCTCCAGCTGGGGATCCAGTATGAGGCTTAATCACAAACAATGGAGGCCATGGGGCCACTTTACATTCTGACCACCTCACTTCTGCAGCAGCAGTCAAATAGTTGTGACAGGAAGTGCATGGACCTCAGAGTCAAAAAGATTACCATCTGGTCCTTTACAGAAAGTTGTATGTAACTCCTCTTATAGGGAAGGGTCTAGGGCATATACACTGATCTGAGCTACTGGCCTTGTTCAAAGAGGAAAAATCAAACCTGTCCCTAGGAAGCCTGGGACATTAGTACCCTTTGAATTGTTTGGTTAGATTGCAATGCTCTTTGCCAAGTTTGTGCATGGAACCATCATAGCAAACCTCTCCAAAGAGACCTCCACCCCCCCACACACACCAAAGAGAAGACTTGAGACCTGTCATCTTTACAAGCTCTTTGTCAACTTTTTAACAACTAGAGGCAAGAGAACAATGTTGAAAATTCAAGATTTTGGCAATGGCAGGTCTGAGTTCAGATACTAGCTCCACTGCTTCCTCCCTATGACCTTGTTCAAGCTGCTTGTTTCCTGAGCCCCAATTTTCCTATTAGCAAAATGCATAAGTGATATTATCCAATCCGGAGATTTATAATGAGGAAAAAAGAAAACAATGCCTTTAAAATGCCTAGCACATGGCCAACAGTTAATAGGAATCTTAAAAAAAAACAAAGGTAGTATAAAAGAGCACAGATTTGGAACAGACAGAACTTGGCATCCAAACCCCAATTCCATCTCTAACTAGCTTTATAAACCCAGGCAAACTGCTTTGTCTCTGCCTCCCATCTTCCTTTTGACAAAACAAGGAAAATTATTTTATCTTAGAGCATTTTATGGGGTTTAAGGAAGCAATGGTCATAAAACACACAGCCTCATGAAGAGGATATCTAGCAAATGCCAGCCCTTTATCTTCTTTTAAAAATTTATGTGTGTGTGTGTGTGTGTGTGCGCGCGTGCGCGTGCGTGCACACACACACACACACACATGCACGTGCACATATGGCCTTGCTTGAGGAATTCAGAGGGTAACTTCAATATATCTATGTTCCCTCCTTCTTTTGAGACAAGGTTCATAGGCATGTTGGATCACATATGCATGTGGTAGTTTGCATTTGGCTTTACATGGTGCTGAGGAATTAAACCTGGGTCAACAGGCTTTGCAAGCAAGCACTTTTAACTGTTGAGCCATATCCTGAGCCTCTTCCTTTCTCCTTTCTTACTAACTCATTCCTGGCACTGAACCAAGCCCAAGACCCTAAATAGGATACCCTGGCCCAGGAATGCGTACTCTCTTTTTCGTTCCAAATTAAAAGACCACACAGCTGTTCAACACCTCAGTGTCCACAAACAAGGTCTTAGCACTAATCCATGTCTCATGTTAGCCAAGCTCACATCTGTCACCAGCCAGCCACCACCAGTTGCACTTCCTCCTGCAAACAGCTGAGGCAGGGCAGGTGTAAAGGGCAGGCAGGCATAAAGAAAAGGTTACAGATGAATATTAATTACCTAGGTGGGGAACATTTAGATTAGGGTTCAGCAGACTAAGCAAAGTCGCCATTTTGCCTATCAAACCCATTTTAAAGGCTGGCACTTAATCTGTGTGTGTGATGCAGGGAGCCAAGGCCTCTCTGACTCCAGCATGGCCACATCCTAGCATCTGTGTGCTCTCCACCATGCTGAGCCCACTTCTTGTCAGGTGTTAGCCCCTGGCCCGAGCACACCAGGGTTGGTACATCATCCATTCCACACCCTCCCCATCTCTCCAGTTCTGCCTCCTGTCACCTGCATGATGTTTGCTAAAAGTAAACTGCTTCCTCCCTTCACTCTTTGCCTCTCTTGTTTTCTTTTCTTTCTCTTAATCAATAAACATTTCCTAAAAGAGCTCTGTGCCAGGCCCTGTGGAGAAGGTGAATTTGTGTGGGAAACAGACGGAAAACAATGACTTTTCTCAAGGGCTTGATTGACCTTATGTTCTTATCTTTATGTCCCTTGAAATAACACACTAAACAGTGACAGATTGAGGTCCATACTCTGATCATGATGAGATAGAAAAGGTCGCTTTAGATAAGGTGCCAAGGAAAGGCTCTTCCTGTAGGTGACACCAAGTTAGGATGTGACAGGTGAGTAGAAACCAGGTGTGTCAGGGGCTGGGGGTAATGGCATTCTAAGAAGGAGGAGCGAACACCCAGTCATGTTTAAGGAGCAGGGAAGAAAATGGCGTGGGCAGCCTGAGGGCCATAAGTACTGGAAGGAGGAGTCAGGGAGTCAGGTGATATTGATCAGGTGGTGATCAATCACAGCATGGCTCAACGTGGGATCATTTCAGTCCTTGGGAAAGCCTCAGCACACAAGCATGCTCCCCTCTGTCTGGGACATCTCCCCAGCTATCACAAAGTGTCAGCTCTTTACTTCAACAGCATCTTGCTCGTGGCATTCTCCCCATCTCTCAGCTGCAGAGCACTGCCTTCCTCTTGGCATGGGTCATAGTTTTATAAATAAACATTTTTACTAGCTACCCTGAGAGATCCCTGAAGGGAGACCATTCTGAGATTACAACTTTGCACAATGCTGGGCACAGAGCCAGGGGGTGAGAGCATTCATGATAAGACAAAGAAATAGGGAAGGCACTGAAGGCACCCATGGGTGCAGCATTTCAAATGTACAGATATTCCATGGTATGTAATGGACCTTTTGGGGGATTGCCAATGGACTCAGAAGCCTGAGCATGTTCAAGCTCCTTTCTTAAGATGTGTCTCCTCTCTGTATGTCTTCCCAGACACATTCAATCACCTCTAGAGGACTTACAACACCTGACAGTATTAATACTATGCAAATAGTCATCATACTGTACTGCATACAGAATGATGGTCCATTTTTTTCACCAAATATTTTCAGTCTAACATTGGTTGAATCCATGCCAGTGGGCCCCAGCGCTGACTTGGATCCCACAGTGGACACCAAAACTGTTATACCAGTGATTCTGGCCACAGCTCTGAGCTCTAAGGGCTGAAGTCCCTACAGGGGCTGTCCATGCCTGGCCTCTGGCTAGGACATTCTCCAAGGATACACTGGCCTGGGGAATTCTTCACATCCTCTCCAGGGGCAGAGGTCGTGTTCATCTTCTCTGCGTTGGGGAACTGGCTCATCAGTTGCATCTGGAAATCTTCTCTCCGCTCGTACTCCTTCCCTCGGTAGATGAACACTTTGTTCTGCAGAGAAATGATGCGTGTGTGGCAGAGATCCCAGGTTCTAGGGTGTGGCCAAAGCAAAGCTGGGAGACTTGTGAAATGAACATGGAGCTGGGGGAGGGGGTGCTTTGTGTGGGTCCTGCAGCTTCCCTACCAGGGGCAAGAGGAACTCAGCTCACTGGCCTAGATGGACACGTGCCTCGTTAAGGAGCCTGGTTCTTTTTTTTTATTTTTAATTTTATTTATTCATTTTTAAGCAGAGAAATGAGAGGAGAGAGAGAGAGAGAGAGAGAGAGAGAGAGAGAGAGAGAGAGAGAGAGAGAGAGAGAGAGAACCCGGGCCACCACCTTGTAGGTCTGACATATGTGGGTACTGGGGAATTGAACCCGTGGCCTTAGGCACCAGAGGCAAGTGCCTTAACTGCTGAGCCATCTCTCCAGCCCAAGGAGCCTGGTTCTGATGGAGTCTGAAGGATGAGAATAGGAGTGATAAGGATCTCCTTATTCCACTCACAGCTTCAGTCTAAATGGTATCACACCCACTCTCTCACACACCCACAAAATCTCTCTCCAGTCTTTATGGCCACGAGGGCTTCAGGCAAGGATCAACAATCAAACTTCATCATCTAGCCGCTTCTTCCTTTCCCTGACCATGGTAGCTTCTTCTAGTCCAGAAGTTGTTATCAGTGGTTTGAGCACCCAAGAATCATCTTTTAGCTGACATGACTGAGGGTGAGGAGGCTACTGGGTGCCAGGGCTTTTAGCTTTTTTTTAGCTTTCATTTTTCATATGGTACATATATGTAGAGATAGTCTACAATACGGAAGTATTTTGGGTCTTCAATATCTTTTCAAACTGAGGCTGGAGAGATAGTTCAGCAGTTAAGTGTATGACTTGTAACCTCAGACCCATAGAGGGGAGCGGAGACCAGGGAATAACCCCGGCTTAGGAAAAACAGCAAACTCTTCCAGTAATCAGTAAGAGACTAGACTCAAAATGAGAATTGGTGGATTGGTAATGGACTGAGACACTGGATGGTCTGCTCTGGCTTCCACAGGCAAGATTTCTACCACTATCTCCATGGGCAAGCTCATGGGACACTGAACACACATGTGCACACTCCAAACACACAAGCAACATGTGCACACACATGCATATGGAAAAAGAATAAATTTTTAAAAAATTTAAAGAGTAAATGGTTTCTGTGACCAAAATGTCTGAGAAACACTGTTCTATGGTAATTCCTTGGTAGTGGATCTCCCTCAGCTTCTCTTTGAATGTCTCATTTCTGTGACAGGGCTCTTGCTACCTCTTGATCCAGTGGCAATTTGCTGTATAAGAAAGCCAATGCTGGTGGTCAAGAGAGGGGAGCTGACTGAGGAGGGTCCTGGGGTCAGTGGCAATCACTGGACAGAACAGAACTCAGCTGCTGAGCCATGACCTTCCAAGCACAAGCAGATCCTAAAAGCACAAGGGGACAACCGAGATGCCCAAGGCTCTGGGTCTCTAGCCTGAGTCAACCACAAACATACCCGCAGAAAGGAAGGGAATCCCTGGCCGTAGTATCCAACAGCAAAGTAGTCTGGTTTGGGCCTGAGGATTTTCATGATGTTTTCATAGAATTTTGCCTGTTGCATCTGAAAGAAGGAAACGCTGCTTGTAACAACACAGATGCTTATCCACAGCACATTCAACTTGAGGAGTCCACAGACATTATCATTATAGCAGGACCAAGGTGCCAAGTGCATACAACTGTGTATCTGTGGCTGCCTGTGACCACAATGGCAATAGCCATATTTACAGCACACCGGGTGCTGTGCTAAGCACTCCACCTGCACTAGCTCACTTACCTGCACTACTCAAAATGTTCTCCAGAGCGTCCCTCTTTGCAGTAAGGAACTGGCATCTCAGCCCAGCTGATAAGTGATCTACAGCCAGGGGCTTCACTTTCCCCACTGTGCTTCTCCCTCTGCACACATGTGGTGGGCACTTGTGAGGGTATATAGATACCCACGTGTCTCCAATATACCTGTCTTCCTGAGTATGCACACCCATCACATTTCATCTGCTCTAAGAAGTGTGCAGTTTTCAGATTTTAATATCCTATCTTATTACACGACACATACATGGGCAAAAGGACATGTGACAATGAATGGTACATTTGACTTCATGGGATATGGAAGTGTGGGTCTAGACAGGTACCTGCATGGTGCACACTTTGTGCAGGGATGAAAACATACATCATGCCGAATACGTCTGTATATATACTAGGAAGGTATATATACTCTGAGCAAACATTTGTGCAAATGGGACAGATATTGTCCATTGGTCAAACATATGTGTTTGTATACAAAAAAACAAAACAAAACAAAACAAAAAAACCTCAGCTGATTTTAACACAATCACCACACTACCCCTAACCCCTCTGCAAATCTAACAATCCTCTCTTAACATTCATTTAATGGTTTCTTGGAAATGTCTAGACTGGCCTTTCTCCATGTGCTGAGTGAGAGGGGCCCTGGGGTCTTGGCACTCAGGCAGCCAGGAATTGTGTGTGGGGGTGGGGAGTGGGGGAGCAGCCAAAATAGTTCTGCATTTCCTTTATGGAAGCCAACTCCTCAGCAAGTCCTGGCTTCTGTAGTTCAACTGAGCTAGGGTGGCTCCCCTACTCTGCAACCACCCCCCAAAGTCCTGAGCACCAAGATGCTAATGGGAATAGCCAGATGGGGAGCATTTGAATGTGATTTATCTGTTCATCAAAAAGCACAAACTTGTGCTTTCATCTAATTGATTCAGTGATTTGTGAAGCTTTTACTGAAAATGCAACAGTGGCAGCCAATGCCAGCCTGGCACTGCTCTGGTCCTTGGTGTTCCAAAGGCGATGCTCAGGGTGGCATTACTTCCATTCTTCTGTTTTTGCAACCCCATCAGACCTTGCCTCTCTCTTCCCAGCTCTGAATTGCACCCGCGCCTTGCATACCAGCTTCAGGGCAGGCACCCGTCCAAGGGGAAGCCTTACCAGGTTCTGGCTGAGCAGCTCATAGTCAAAGATCTCCATCTCATACTGTTCGGCCAGTTCTTTGCACAGGCTGATGGCCTCTTCCCACATCTACAGGAAGATTACAGAGATGACGGTTAGGGGAGGAGAGGAGGGCTCCCTGGGATTGAACTACAGTCCTTTTTATCCATCACATGGGGAGGAGGTACTTCCCTGGAGTATGACCTTTCCCTGGCCTCTCCTTCTGCCTTCTTGATGAATATGAAGCAGGCTAAATACTTCATTTACATGTTCTCTGAGCACTCCTAAGCAGGGATAAACAGTACCCTCATGCTCCAGGTAAGAAACAGAAGTTTAGAGAGCAAAGCCACCTGTCCAAGGCCACCTGCTCCACCAGGCTTAAGGCCAGAATGTCAACCCCAGGGAATTGCCTTGTCAGGGCTTAGTGATTAACAAACACACCCTGACCCCCTCCAGCTCCCCACAGTGCAGGTTGGTAGAAAACTGATGGCCATACTTGCCAAAGAGAAATGGCTCAGAGAAATTAACAAATGGTATGAGAGTTTCAGGGGATAAAGTTGGGCCAGGCACTCAGTCCAGGGGACTTCCCCTCTTCTGGTCATGTCACTGTCTTAATGGGTGACATGGTGGGAGTGAGTAGGGGCAGCACAAAAGTGGAGGTGGGGATGGTCCTAGAGTATTAAAATATGGTTATAACTTTTAAAGTTGGTCTTTAATCTTTAAAGAAATGCTGAAAAATAAAACATGGACATGCTTTATTTTAAGCCAGTATTTATTTCCCATCTTAGACTGAAGGAGTGTTAGGAACCTCTTTGGACAGGCAGGGGGAGATGCAGAGGGATGGGGCTGGTAGTCTCAAAGGATGCCCATTCCATTCCATACTGGGTTTAAAATGGACCTAATTGGGGAAGCTGGAGGAGGGAGGGGCAAGAGAGACTAGAGGTTGCCAAAATGCATTGTCAGCCTTGTAACAAAAGTGCTCTCTTGCATCCAAGCATAAAAATAAATAAAACCAAGTGTGGAGTGAAGGTGCCAAGGCAGTAAACCCCGGACAGTTTAGTGAGTGGTATTAAAATGCTTTATGTGCCAGGAGGAACCAAGTCAGCGGGCTTCACCCTGAACAAGAGGGTTGCAGTAATGACCCTGGCTGGGCCAGGGGTTGTTTGGTGCAAGTGGAGGTCTTTGCCAACTTCCCACCATGATATAAGCAGCAATGCTTTCTTATGTGCTGAGATTGTTAAGAGCCTAGGGAAGGCGGCAGGGCAGGAAGACATGTGGCATTTCCTCCAGGCCTCTGAGATCTCTGAAAGTAACTGATGTCTCTGAGCTCCATTTTCTGTTGAGGAGACGCTGCTGGGTTCTGGGCATGTACATGGGCATGTGTGCAGTTATGGAGCTGGTACAGAGATGGACACCATTTCTGCTCTCGTGAACGTTGGGGCATAAAGCATAAATATTAGGAAATTATACTTGAACTTGGGCTTTGAGCAGGGACTGGACTCTATCAAGGGATGGACTTAGGGTATGAAAGCCCCTATGTGTGTCTGCGGCAGTGAACCTCTCTGAGGAAGTGTATCGAAGGAAAGCTGAGGAGGTGTTAAGGACTTTGGATTTCATTCTAGAAGTTTCCATCTCAGAGACAATCAGAGCAAGCTATACCATCTCCTGGCTCTTCTCTGCTTCCAAAGGTCTCAAAGCACTTTCATGCCACCTTGCTGTCCTGCCCTCACCCTCATGATTGCCCAATACCAAAGGCAGGATGCAAGAACCAGCACTGATTATCTGGCTTTGCCAACGAGACAGCTCTTGGAGCGTGGGCTCATGCCTTCATCTTCTCTGCTTAGCACAGAGTAGCAGAACTGACTTCCTAGCTGAGGGCAAAGCCCAGGCCCTCTTGGGGCTCTCACAGTGGGACTGATGTAATCAGCAATAAACAAGGGTTGAGCTCTGCTCGGATGCCCAGCGGTGCACAAGGTTCAACAAATGGCAGAGTCTCTGCCCTCAAGAAGCTTATCATTGTAAATTATGAAAATAGTCTTCTCCAACTGCTGGATCTTGGGGATTTATAATTCCCCTGCAGACATTACCTCATTTCATCTTTGTGGAGAAGGTAGAAAGAACACTACAAGATAGAGGCAATGAAGAACAGGGACAGGACAGATCCAAATCAAATGGTAAGTGATGCTCAGACGAACCTTGAGAGGCCCTGCCAGCCAGCAGAAGGGAAGGCAAGGGTGCAGACTAGCCAGAGGACTCGAGGACGACTTCAGAGAAGAAGCACCTTAGTCAAGTAGCACGGATGATAATTAAAATTTAACAATCTATTACTACACATCAGTTTCTATGCCGGTACTCAACACACATTTTCTCACCTAATTTTCACCCTACAACTAAGAAGTAGGTGCTGTCGGTATCTCACTATGGTGGATGGAGAATTGGAATGTGAGATAAGCTAAGAAAATTGTAAGTGTTAGAGAAGGGAGGCATGAAATCAGCCGTCCAGCTCCATAGCTCGAGCGTGTGAGCATGTGGCTGCTATGTGAGCATGTCACCTTGCCTAGAGGTTGATGACAGATGACAGCCAGATTGTTCAAAGGTCTATTGGAAGCTTGGGCTGGGGACCAGCTGGTTATCCCCATCTCCTGGGCAACTCCACCAGAATCCTTGCTGTTTAAACATCACCGAGGCACCACAATGCCAACCGTTCGATACACTCATCTATGTAGCATATATGCATGGGTCCTTGTGTCTGGTTCTGTCCTGGTTACCAGACATTTGTCAGTGGGAAAAAGTGTTGCTCTCATGGCACTCCAATGTGAGAAGCCAGGCAGTAAACAAGTCAAACAAAATGAATGATGGCTAATAATATATCATTTACTTTTTATTGTAGAGATAAAATATCCGACCAGAAACAACTTAGGGAAGGAAAGAGTTATTTATTTTATAGCTCCAGAGGGTAGAGTCTATCATGGCAGGGAAGGCATGATAGGCCTGAGCAGGAAGTGTGTATCATATCCTCACATCAACAGGAAGAAAGTAGGAAGAACACCAAGTGAGACTGGACTATAAGCCCACTAAAAATAGCAAAATGTTTTGAAGAGGTAAGAAGCGAAACTCAGGATAGGGATGTTGGAGTGTGCAAGAGGTTAGGGAAGCCCTCTTGAGAATATAGCATCTCAGCAAAACCCTCAGCAGGGAAAGCTGGAGGGGTGGGGTGCTCCAATCTAAAAGAAGCAAGTAGAGAGCACTGAGATTGAAGAGAGCTCAGCAGGGATGAACTGAGAGAAGCAGTTAGGATACAACTCATGTGGGCTCTCATGGATCACAGGGAGAATTGGGGCACCATTGAGATGGATTTTAACAAGAAGACGGACTGCTCTGGCGTATGTTTTATGCTCCACCTATATGTAAGATGATCTATCAAGGCAAAGGTAAGTAAGAAAACTGCTTAGGGTTCATTGCAGCATCCATACCCTGAATGGGGGCAGAAGTGAGGTGGACAGAAGATGGAAAGAAGTGATCAGATTTAGGATTCGAGGAGACTTCTGGCCAATATTAAGGATGGACTAATTGTAAAGTAGAAGAGAGATCTGTTCTGCCCACTGGTCAAGATCCCCATGAGAGAGGAGGGCAGGCCCTGATTACCTTTCCTTTGTCAAAGTAGCCTATGATGGTCTCATAGAGGGTCTCCTTCAGCTGCCGGTGGGTCTGCGGGTGCTGCTGGCCTGTCTGCATGACCTGTGATGTACACTGCTCATCTGACCACTGCATAGAGAAAGCATAGAGTCACCCAGAGCTAAGAGACAATCAAGGACAGGTTTTTTTTTCCAGACCCCATCACTTCTTTCTCTTTTCCTTTTCCACACTCTGCTCAATTTTGAAAACTTGGGATACCACTGGGAAGGTTGCCCTGTTCAGCATGAGTATCCAGGATGCCCAGAGGTGGCCCTCCTGCAGCACCAATAACTCAGAAAAGATAAACTAGTGACCCCTTGCTGATGAGGAATGAGGTAAAGCCTGGTAGGAATCCTTTACCAGTTTTACCATTCCTGGTATCTGTGCTCAGACAGACAGATTCTGTTGTTGTTGGTAATTTACATTTGAAAATTGCTTTTGATTATGACTGAATTTGGGTTTATTTGTCTCTGTAGTTGCTGACTGTATAGAGTTTGTAGGAATTTTCTCCAAACCCTAATGAGACATGGTCCCAGCTCTTCAAAAGCCAAAGCAGAGGATTCTGACATTATTGGTCACAGCAAAGTTCCCCAGATAAGGAAAGCAGCTTGGTGGGTATGCCAATAGTTTATCACTGGTAGCATGTTGGACAAAAACTACATAATGTCTAGGGACTATTGCCACTGAAGGTCAAGGTCACTCCAAACCTCTGTGAGCAGGCAAAGTATGGCAGAAAACTATCCTGCCACGTCAGGAGTTGGGCTTTAGCTAGAAAAACAAAATTCATTTGGCTGTTTGCTTCCCTTTTCTTCCACTTTTTAAAATCACTCTACTACTTGTTATGAAGACATTAGAGGATCTAAGCATGTATCCACTGTGCCCAAAGGGGGACAGTACCTTGAGAAGCCAGGTATGAAGAAGGAGGGTGTAGGCGGCCTCTGTGTAATTGTCACAGTCCAGGTGAAGATCACGAAGTTTGTACAGGTATCTGTTGGGGAAAACTGTGATGAGTTTTCTTCTCTCTCTCTCTCTCTCTCTCTCTCTCTCTCTCTCTCTCTCTCTCTTATATAGCCAGGCTGGCCTTGAACTCATGATCCTCCTGCCACAGCCTCCCAAGGGAGGGGTACCCCAGCACCCAGTCAGAACGGAATGAGGACCAAGTATTGTGATGCCTTCTGAATTTTTCAAGAGAAGAGCACATAGATTTTTATGTAAGATCTCTAGGTTTAAAAAATTTTGGCAACTGATTAAAAATGTTTTTGAATACTATGCCTGCCAAGCAGAACAGACTTTCAGCTTATCCTCATTTGCAATGCGTGGTGTAGACAAAATATGGTTTTCTAGATTAATACAGGCCCCAATCTCTGATGCTTGTGGGGATCTGGGAGTCACCGTCTGGGCTTCTAAAATGGAAAGACAGGGAAGAGGTTGGAAATGGGAAAGCATATGCCAGGCACGTTGCCTGTAGTCTCTCATTGCCTCCTCAGAGCAGAAGGCTGCATGGGGATTTTCTACAGACAGAAACCACAACCAATGACAGAAAACAAGGCTAAGACGCTGGTGATTCCTGCCTGAGAGCTTTCTGTGTTCCGACAGTGAGTCATGGAACCAAAGCTTAGGACAGCCTCAGGAATGATTTCCCCACAAGACGGCTTCCACTTCTGAACTCATGTTAAGGTGAGAACCTAAATAGCTCTGCAGTGACAGAGTGAGTTTAGACCTACAGGTTCTAGACCTGTGGCCAAGTACGTCAGAAACCTTACAGATACAGATCCTGCTTTTATCTTCAAGTTGATTTTGCTACAAGGGCTCTGGTCTCATAAGAAGGGACACAAAGGTCTATGTCTAAAAATTCTGTTGTTGTGCTATTTATTGTACAAAAAAGTTTGAAACAACCTAACTATACGATGATGTAGGATTGGACAAATAAATCATGGTGTGTTCTGCAAGGGAAATTTTACACTTTTATTATAAATGATGTTTGAAACACAACTTGTCAAGTAAAAAAAAAACAAAGAATACATCACTAGTAATAAGATCCCAAGTTTTCAAAAAGAAATGCATGCATAGAATTATATATATGTACACAAATACATAAAAAGGCCTGCAAATATTTATGAATGATGGAGAGTTATTTCATTTTTGTTTTTTTGTTTATATTTCTTGTTTATAAGTTTTTGTTTTGCTAAAGTCTTGATTGTTTTTTATAGTAAGTAAAAATAATAATAAAACTTTGCAGGAAAAGCATATAAGATTCTGAGAAAATTTGGCAAAGGAGTTTTTTGCTTCAGGCTATTATCAAGCAAGCCTCTCATGACGTACTCAACTATCTTTTAAATGCTCAGAGAGAAGTAGGCATTTTTTTCCCTTCCAGTGCAGACTAGGATTGACTATTATGTGCCTGGGACAAGGATGCTTTCACCTGCCAAATGGTGACAAATACAGGTGAGCTTCAGCTCAGCTCACACGATTTCACTTTTTAAAAAAAAAATTTATTTGAAAGAGAAAGGTGAAGAGAGAAGAGAAAATGGAAGGACTAGGTCCTCTTGCCCACTATAAATAAACTCCAGAAACGTGCACCACTTTGTGCATCAGTGGATACTGGAGAATTGAACCTGAGCCATCAGGCTTTGCAAACAAGCACCTTTAACTGCTGAGCTGTATCCCCAGCCCTGGGTTTTGTTCTTCAGGAAAGTGGCTTCTGGGGGGAGGGGTGACTGGAGGAGAATGAAGACATTGAGTCTGGGGACAATAGGTAGGAATCAGACACCAAGTGTCTAGTGTCAGGAAACAAAGTGTAAAGTCTATGCTGAGGGAACAGTCCCAATGGGTACTGAGCTGAGGAGTAACATAGCAGGTCGAAGTTTCAGAGAACAACAACAACAACAAAATCTTACCTTATGTACATCTCTTCCCGGTTGTTATCTTTGTAGAAATTCTAGGCAGGGAAGGAAAAACAGTAATGAGTGTTTTTTTTTTTTTTCTTTGCAGAGTAGCAGAGATGGAGATGGGGGCAAGAAACTAAGTTTGCATCCAAAAGCCTTTTTTGGGAGAATCTGCTTTGAATGTAACTTCCCTGACTATAAAGTGACAGAGGAAGTTTCTGGGTCATCACAGATTAGGAGATGCACATGAGCTACTTGCAGGGTTGAGAGTTGGGCCAGCAAGACCAGAGGAGCCAACTTTGAATAGCAGCTGGGCTTACCTCAGAAGCTTCATGTAGTCATAGGGATCTGAGTGGGCAGGTGAATGGTGAGACCCAGCAGCTTCAGCAATAGAAGCTGACAGCATAGAGCCCTCTGGGGTCACAAAGCAAATCCACTGCTGAAGGGCTCAGTCCTAGTCCTAGTTTAGGGGCCTGTGTGTGTGTGCATGTGCATGAACGTGTGTGCCTGTTGTAAATTTTATTTTGTTTTTGAGACAGGGTTTCACTATGTAGCCCAGGCTGGTTTAACATTCATGATCCTTCTACCTTAGACTCCTGAGTGCTGGGATTACAGGCCACCAAGTATGGGTCTTAAGGACCATTGTAGATTGGCAATTGCCCTGGACTCTACCATTTGAGATTCTAATTCTGTGAGACTTTTAAACAAGTCCTTAGAGATTCTGAACCAGGATGTCCTGATTAGATCCGAGAGCCACACTGGGGCAAAGCCTAGTGTAACACAGGCACCCACGTGTTCCTGAGGCTCACAGAAGAGTAGGTAGTTTGATGCTCCGTGGCACACAGGACCTCAGCTCTCCTGACAGCAGCCTCTACCCACTCCCTTCTCTGAGAACACATTTGAGCCCCACATAACTGACAGGCCTATCCCTTGCTTTCTCACTGATCCTGGTCTGGCTGATGAGTTTCTTCAGCCAGCATCTGATTCTCCTCCAGGGGAAAAGCTGCTTAATTCCTGGAAAACCCCTCTACATGCTCTTTATGAAAATTGGGCCTGGTGGAGTTATTAGCACTGAATTCCTTTCTGCTGTAGTCAGGATTTTAAAGTCCCCTTAGCATACTGGAAAATCAATGGCAATAGCTAAGCTGTTAAAAAACACTGGGCAG
Source organism: Zapus hudsonius (assembly GCA_004024765.1). Classification (NCBI taxonomy): domain Eukaryota; kingdom Metazoa; phylum Chordata; class Mammalia; order Rodentia; family Dipodidae; genus Zapus; species Zapus hudsonius. Next base: position 64,814 of record PVHP010000342.1, on the reverse strand, counting down.
GAGAGGCCCCATGACAGAGCTGAGGGACAGGATTTGTATTTCCCAAGGAGCACTAGGAATGCTGATGGAGGGAGGGCTGTATGGGGTGGATATTACCTGCACTTTGTTCACACAAGCTATTTTAAGGTTGGCAGACATTGTGGGTAAGACACATGGTGACTGCTATGGACTAAATTCCAAGACCCTGCTGGAGGCCTTTTGGAAGCTCATGTAATATGGGTTGTAGTTAACTGCTTAGGCTAATCAGATCTCTGGTAATCTTATGTAAGTTTTTGTTATTAGTGTTAATCCATTCTGCACTGAGGATGCTAGCTAGCGCACACTGAGAGTTTAACCACGGCCGGAGACCACACACAAGCTAATGAACTGTGTGCCAAACAGGCAAACAAGACTTCAGAGCCTCTTCTATCTCTCACAGGGAGGATGAGGATGCAGAGGCCAACTACGTATCTCTGACACTCATCCACTTAGCCTGCTACACTACTTTTTTTTCCTTCTGTGGGATGTGTTGAGTGCTTAAAGGGGTCTTCTTATTTCCTGTGTCATATCTAGGGCAGTTGAGGAACAGAAAGGCCTGTAGACACACAGCATAGATGCAGAACAGAGATTCAGCCATGTTCACAATTCCCTGGTTGCCACATAAGCACCCTCTCCTTCCCAAGAGCAGGAGCACGCCCCAGGCTTAGCCTGCTGCAGGACATCGGTCCAGCTTGGATGGCGGGTTCCCATGCTCACGTACCAGCAGGTTCACCGTGCAGCTCATGCGGTTGTCTTTGCTCTCGTCGGTCATCACGCCTCGGTAATCCAACAGCTTCTCCAAAAGCCCTTTGACCAGGCTCACAAAGTTCTCCACTGACTTGGCAATGATGGGGTGCTCCATGGTGCATTCCATCAAGCTGTGGGCAAGAAGGGGCTGCTGAGCTCATATCAGGGAAAATGGGGGCACAGGTGGGGTGCAAGGCAAGAGGCCAGTGAACCCAAGCGCCCTGGTTCAGTGGTGGCTTGTTTTTGTTTACTCATATACTCATCTACCTGTCCAGCACAGTATTTTTTTTTGTTTTCTACAAAATGGTGATTTGTTTTGTTTTAACATATAATAGTAAATATTCGGGTGATCAACTTTAAAAATTTTTCTGGGTTGACTTTACAATATTCAGTTAAGGAAAAGGACTCAAATGACAGGTGTTAGCAGCTTGGCTAAGAATGGACATGAAATCCGACAATACACTGAAAATAGGAAGTTTTTCCTTTTCTCCAAATATGTATAAGAGTTTTGACAAACAATGCCAGCCTTAAAACTGCTCCAGACCAACAGAGTAGCAAAAACCCTGTGTCGTGATACTTACAGTACAGCTTAGCAATATCTTATCAAAGACCAACAGTAGCCAAGAAACAAAAAACTGAAAATTATATAAAACATTTCCACCACTATTTAAATGTCAAATTTAAGCGATAGTAAAAAAAAAAAAACACACACACACAACATAATACAACCTTCTGTTTAAAATAACAGCACTGTTCTTGCCTCTTTTTCCACTGAATTTTACATATGAACAGACTATATATACTGAGTATTTTTATATTATCAGAATATAAAAAAATAAAATTGAAAATTTCCCAATGTGGACAATGGTATGGGGGAAAATGGTTACATTTATATGCATCCTGGGAATACAGCAGGATAATTTTTTTTGGATAGTAATTTTCACTATCTGGTAATATTTCAAATATACATATCCTCTAACCCAACAAATCTTCTTTATGGAATCTATCCTACAAAAATATTCTCAGAGGTATATTTATAAATTGTATAGTTGGTGCCAACTGAGTGTCCCTCAATTAGAAAGCATGATTAAATGGTGGCTGGGAGATAGTAAAGTGGTTGCCACATGAACTTAAGGACATGGGTTTGGATCCCCAGAATCAATATGCCATGTGGGGGCTGGAGAGATTGCTCAGTGGTTAAGGCTCTTGTCTGCAAAGCCTAAGGACCTGGGTTTGATTCCCCAGTACCCACCTAAAGCCAGATGCACAAAGTGGTGCACACACCTGGAGTTTGTTTGCAGTGGCTAGAGGCCCTGGCATGCCCATTCTATCTTTCTCTATCTCTCTCTCAAATAAATAACATATTTTTTAAATGCTGTGTGTAATGTCATTCCTGAGGTGGTGGAGATAGGAGGATCCCTGGGGCCTGCTCAATAACTCTTCTATCTTAATCACTGGGTTCTAAGTTTAGTGAGAGACCTTTTCTCCAAACACAACAAAGTAGAGAGTGATTCAAGAAGATATCCAATGTTGACTTCTGTCCCTCCCACACACGTGTCAACACATATGAACATGCATACACATATACACATAGAAAAGAGAAAAAAGTGGTTAACTAATTTTCACACACTGCACCTCTAGGAAACCATTATAAGTATTAGAAAGATGACTTGGTTTTGACATATAAAAAGATCTATAAAATATATTTAAATGGTCCATTAGTCACCAGGCAGTTTTATTAGATATTTATCTGTTGATGTGTGGTATACATCTGGGTATGCATATTTGTATGTGTGGGCACACTTTTGAGTATGTGAATGTGAAGAGTCTCAGGTGTTGTTTCTCAAGTAAACCTGGAGCTCACAAATCAGACAATTTAGTCTAGTTAAACCATGGAGCTCCAGGACCTCCTGTCTCCACCTCACCAGCCCTGGGATTATAGGCTTGTATCACCAGACTTGGCATTTTTGCATTGCTTCTAGGGACTGAACTCAGGTCCTCATGCTTATAAGCCAAGAACTTTAGCTGCTGAGCTCTATCTCCAGCCCCACTTTTATTTTCTTGTTTAACTAAGTGGTACAGAGTTTACTGTGTTGTTCTTAGCATCATAAAGTCACGAGCTCCTTTAATCTCCCACCACAGTCTAATGAGATGGGGCTCTCACAAACAGGGAAAAGGAGGCATGGCAAGGTCACCTAACTTGTTCAAGGTCACAAGTTGGTAAATATAAGCAGTCTGGTTCCAGCATCTATATCTCAACCACCTGACACTGTGTGCTTGTGTGCACACATGTGTTGATTCACAAGTGCAAAGTGGCACATGACAGATGGTCAGAAAGTATAAATACTGGAGACTTAATTGTACTTGGTCAGAAAGTATAAATACCAGAGACTTAATTGTACTTGCTACTGACAAGGAATCTAAGGTGAGCAATGGAAAAGGAAATATTTAATTTTGTTTAAATATAGGTATGTTGATTTTTAAAACCACAGAACTTTTTTTTTTTGAGTTAGGGTCTTGCACTAACCCAGGCTGACCTGAAATTCAGTCTGAAGTCTCAGGGTATCTCAAATTCACTGTGATCCTCCTACTTCTGCCTCTTAAGTGTTGGGATACATTAATATTTTAAGATTTTAATAAAGAATAAAACAGAAGGCCATTCCTGAAGTACCTATTAGCAACTATACATTATGCTAGGCCTAGTGTGGTGGGGGAAAGAGACAGCAAAGCCCACACCTGCCTCATGCAGACTGCCAAAGAGGATGTGGAGACAGGTGGGTTAAAATTTTGGTGAATGCCATCTTTTAATCACGCTGTGCCAGATAAGAAATTCTCACAATAATTCCAACAACTTGAAATCATTAATCCCCATTTACAGATGAGAAAATTGAGGCAGAGAAACATTTAAAGACTTTCTATTACCTCCTTGATAGGAGTAAGTGACAACCTTGGAAATCAAGCCATTGTTGCTCCAATTTGGAAAGATGTTCGCACAGACACCACAACACATTCTTCAGTAGGTTAGCATCACCCAGGCTGTGGGAATTGTCATATAGCCCATTGTCCTATGTCATGCAAGTCCCAAGAATTCTCAGGATGGGAAAGGAGAGAAAAGTAGGGACTTTGGAGGGTCATTTCCTGTCAGAAGCCACACTGGGCTGCAAGGAGACAACGTCTCAGACTGTGGCCAGATCAGACATATCCATCTTCCCCCTGAGAGAAGCACCTGTTCTGGGCTCTCAACCAGAGATGCAAATGTCTCTGAGATTTACACCTGTCTGGCTCAGCCACAGCTGTGCCTGTTCCTCTGGGACAGCCACTTCCAGTCCTGCCCCTCACCCTAACGATAATGCAGCCATGCTTCTTCCCACTGTGTGGTGTGGGATTTCAGGAAATAGGAACGCCTGAGCCCAGCTTATGGCAGAACAATCATTCTCTGCTGTGCTCCATGCTAGCATGCCCGGGGAGCTTCCATGGTGCTAAGGTCCAGCCTTGACCATTAGCTTTGAAACTGCTGGAGGACCAAGCATCCCTGCTTTGTTTTGAGGCTTTCTGGGAGACTCCAGTATACAGCCACCATTGGGGACTGTTTGTGTCATCTGTTTTGTGACCACCAGGGTACATGGGAATCACTTCAGCACAGTCCTAGACTAGGAACCAAGCTCCTGCATCACTAACTAGCACCCAGACCCCAGACAGTGCTGACACAGCTCAAGCCAGAGTTCAGACAAGTATGTTCTTAGCTTTCTTCGTGTCTCTCCTTTAGGCGTGAGGCAGAGTAGTTGCTGGACAGATGACAGGGGTGGTTAGAAATCACACACCCACCTTGTTACTCAGCATGTACTATTCAGAAACTAGAGAGAGATGCAGGGATTATGAAGACCTGACCACCAACCAGGAGATCACACAGTCCAGCAGGAGAAATATACAGAAAAAAAACCTAAGCACAGTATCCAATGGTACCATCCTTACAAAGTACTCATTGCCTTCCAAAAACTGTGCTAAGCCCCTATTTAGTGTTTATAGTGTTTGGTGCTCATCACCCTCCTTCAGACAGCCATTATTATAACCCTCCAAATCCTATGTGAGGCATGAGGTCCTTGGGGAGGATTTCTGAAGGTGCTTTAGCCAAGGTCACACAGCGCTCGCTCTCTCTCTCTCTCTCTCTCTCTCTCTCTCTCTCTCTCTCTCTCTCTCTCTCTCTCTCTTTCTCCTTTGAGTCCCACAGCAGAGCACAAGTGCCAATAAGAAAAAGCCATTGGAATCGTGAGGCCATGTAGGTGGTTCCTCCCTCTGTGGGATGAGAGTTGCCAGCATGGTCTAGGGAGCTCGTGTCTCCCTGGAATTGGTGTCCACTCAGCATGGGGAGGACTCTGGAGGGAGGAGTGGAGGCCTGCACCCATTCTCAGTGCTCACAGAGAACTGGACTTACAAACACGTGGAGCCTCATGTATAACTGCTCCTCTTTGCACTGAACTGGTTTGGGTAGGATACAGAATGCGGGTCTCTTAGCCTTCCAATTTCCTTACTACTTCTAGAATTATCTCCAGGCTTGGAAATATGTTTCATGATTCCACCCAACATGGAACTTGTAATTCGAGATAGCTGTGGATGAATGAGAGTGAGCTCTGAGAGAGGGAAGATGAGGTGCTATGTAAGGTTGTAAAACTTGTGCACAAAGGGACATGAAGACAGATCCAGCCTTACTCCATGTCGTAGCCTTGTGCCATGATGCAAGACGATAAATACTGCAGGAAAGGAAGCCCTCCTCTGGTCACAAAAGCACCATCCAGCTTTTACTCCCTGTGCTCACAGGACTGATCTGCTGAGAGGGACCTAGGCCAGCTCAGCCTGGAATGTAGAACTAGGAGGAGAGGCTGCAGGAACTGAAGACTAACCTGGAGAAAATGGACAGGCTCACAGCTCCCAATAACTACTTTGCTGTCCACTTGAATAGCAATAGTAAAATAATAATAATAATAATAATAATAATAATAATAATAATAATAATAATAGAAGCTAATACATCTGCACTCCCTCCTAGCTACCAGAAACTATGCTAACAAAACTAAGAAACCAAAGAAGAAAAGTAACCACGATAAGCATTTTTCAGAACTTCCCATTCAGTCTTGAAAAGGCAGGTAATATATTGATTTCCACTTTATAGGTAAGAAAACTGGGCCTCAGAACAGGCAAAGGAAGGAACAGGACAATGGTCCTGGTCATTCTGAGGAGACCCCGGTTCTCCAGCTTGGGGCTGATTAGTTCTGTGTAAAATTCATTCACACCTCCATTTCAGGAGGAAAATAATGAGCTGTCTTTAATTTCCCGATCTCTCAGGACTGCTTTGATAAGATAATCACCTGGAAGGATTTTGTGAACCCTGCTGGTGGTCTGAAGGCTGCCGAAGAGCCCCATCCGGTTACAGAAATTGAAATGACTGTCTATTTATGGTGTTGCTTCCGGTCAATATTTAGATTTTACTTTTTCTGAACTTTAAGATAAATACTGATTTCTGCCTCTGGAGAATCAATTCTGACATTCACCAGAGGAACAGGAAACACAATTCTCCTTCCGGTGGAGCTGGCTTGCATCATAGGTGTTCAGGGAGGCTGTGTGCCAGGACTGGAGGAGACCTTGCCAGAAGAGGTCCCCTTGTCTCTGTCTGGTTGCTTATGGTGGAGTCAGAGTAAAGCCTTTTGTTTGCCTTTGTTATGAAAGTCAAATATTCAGAAAGGATGAGGGAAAGAGTCCCAAACCAGAGCCACATCAGGCACCATACAATCATCCAACAGAGAGTAAAATAGGGATACTGGCATGCCTGGCTGTCTCCTCGGCCTTGGGAGAAGGCCTCTGGGGCAGGGGCAATTACCAGGCTGCCAGAGACAGAAACTGGGAGCCCAGCCGAGGGATAGAAGCACATTTATTAAGCATGTACCTGCTGTGTGCCAGATGCTTCCTCATTACCCAGGCTTCAAAAATATCCACAGGAGCTAATTGTCCCCACTTTAGAAAGGGGGATACTGAGGCCAGAGGAGGAGTGGGGTTTTCCCAAGGTCACACAGCTGCAAAGGGGGGGGTGGCAGCTGGGGTTCAAAAGCCATATCTTTCCCCAAAGAGGCACCAATGGCCAATACCATCAGAAAGTCACCCAATGTGATAGCTGTGGCAGGAACACAAATCACAATCACAATGAGCTATCATTGCACTGTAATTGACAGGAAAGATACAATGCAGAAGTTAACTAGGGCTTGGAAGAGGTTGGAGCCTTCCTTTACTGAAGGTGGGGATTGATATGGAGACACATTTGGAAAACAGCCTAGAGTTCCTCAAAAGGTTAAATATCTATATACTGATGTTACCTTATGACCCTGTAATTCCGCTTAAATTCATAGCAGCATCAATTCTAATAGAGAATGGACATGGAGTGTGTGTGTGTGTGTGTGTGTGTGTGTGTGTGTGTGCGCGCGCGCGCACGCACGCATGCACATGTGTGTATATGGCTAGAAACTTAAAGGGTTCAAGGCTTCTCTATTTATTTATTTATTGATTTATTTATTTATTTATTTATTTGTTTATTTAAGAGAGAGAGAGAATATGGGAATGCCAGGGCCTCCTGCCACTGTATGCATGTACTACTTTGTGCACCTATCTGGCTTTATGTGGGCACTGGGGAATCAAACTTGGGCCATCAGGAGTTGCAAGCAAACACCTTTGACTGCTGAGCCATTTTTCCAGCCCTCTTTTTTTGTGGTAAGGTCTCACTTCTATCCCAGGCTGACCTGGAATTCACTATATAGTCTCCGGCTGCCCTCGAACTCACAGTGATCTTCCTATCTCTGCCTTCCCAGTGCTGGGATTAAAGGTGTACACCACCATGTCTGGTTAGGCTTTATATTCTATTTTAATTTATTACAGAGAGAGAAAAAGAGAGAAGAGAGAGAGAGAATATGGGCATGCCAGGAACTCTTGCTACTGTAAATGAACTTCAGACACATGCACCAATTTGTGCATCTGGCTTTATATTGGTACTGGGGAATTGAACCCAGGTCAGAAGTCTTTTCAAGCAAGCATCTTTAGTCACTGAACCATCTCCCCAACCCCCAAGATTTTTTTTTTTGGAGAGTAATGCAAGCTTTATAAGATTAGTGTGATGTGCTCAGCTCTATAAATATACTAAAAACCTTTTAATAGTACAGTCTGGGTAAGTTATATGGTATATATCAATGCTTGTAAAACAAAACAAAAATAGCCTGACTCCAAGTCCAATGGTGTTGGGCACTGTCCCCTGCCCAGCACCTGCTCCAGGCCTGGACACTCAGTCTGACAGACAGGTTTTGGGTCAAGCTAGTCCTAACATCCTTGGACAGTGTGCTTGCTTCCCTGAGTTTGGGTATTAAAAAAAGTAAGCCCTACCATTGGCAGAGTTACACAGAGTACTTGGCACAGAATGAATGAATATTGGTATTTATCAAATCTGTCAAAAAGTTAAAAGGAAAAATGGCCATAATGACTCCACAGTCAAGTGGCCATTTTGAAATTGGCATTTCCCCCCTCTTTTCAGCATCATGAATTTTCTTTTTATCTGGCCCATCCCATCAACAGAAAAAAAACAAAAAAAAAAAAAAAACAAAAACAAACCACCACCACCAACAAAACCCCAGTCATTTTACAGAGAAATGTGGGGGTTCTTCCATAAATCAATGGAGTTTCTTCAGTATCACGAGCCTCTCTGAGTCCCCCAGGGACCCTGGAGCTCTGAGCCCTCCACCCTTGGCCAACAGAACTTACATGGACTCCAGCAGCTGCATGTACTGCTCATCTCCTCGGCCCCCTTCCACCTCATGGTCCAGCTTGAGGATGATCTCATTTTCAAACTGAAGGTGCAGGTGAAAATGAACAGTAACATTAGACATCTGAGTGCTGGGGTCAGTCAATTCCTTATTCTAACCATTGCTTTAGGGAGCATCTATTAGCACCTAGACATAGTGCCAATAGATGCTTATACTGGGCCCCTGGTTCCTGTCATTCTCTCTCTGCTTCCTTGACCACTGTGATGCATACAGCTTCTACCATGTAATCACCACCATAAACTGACCTGCTCTGCTGTGTCTTCCAATCATAGTGGACTGAAACCATGAACCAGAATTAATCTTTCCACCCTTAAGTTGTTTCCTGCAGGTATTTTGGAAATCGTGCTGCAAAAGTAACCCTAGGCTGTCGGATGCTTGATCCTTCTCTGTTCCCTGTGCCATAGTGGAAGAGCTATCAGGCCCTTCTAACCCTGTTTCATGATTTAGGACAGGCTGGTAAAGAGCTTCTATAAAATGTGATATGTAAAATGGTAAATATTTTAGGCTCCAGGGCAAGATGGTCTCTTACACAAGTGCTTGCCTCTGTTACAGAAAAGCAGCTGCAGGTGGTAGAAGACACACTGGCATCTCCGTGGTCCCATAAAGCCTAATTCACAAAACAGGTGGAACACGTCTATGGTGTGCAGGCTGTTGTTCTTGACCTCTCGTTCATACAGCGGGTATTAGAGCTGCACTGACATCATGGCATTATGGCACCGCCGTGAGGTGCAGAGGCAGTTTATACATAAAGCACTAGAGATGCACATTAGCTCATGTGTACTTCAAGAGCACGACTTGTTATCACTGCTAATGTTACTGTTACTGCTGCTGAGTGCTTCTGGAAAGCAGCTCTAGGGAGGAGAGTGGCATTGCTTCTTGTCTGAGTGGTTCAACGGGAAATGCTGGCACCATTCCTCCTGGTGAGATGAACTTCTCTTTGGAGCAGAGAAGTAGATGGGGTAAATAAGCACTTGTCTCAGGGTCACAAAAGAGCCTGCCAGGAGAGAAATTGCAGGGTGCCAGGGAAGGAGCAGAGCCTGATGATGGCACAGAATGTCGGAGCTTCAGAGTGGGTTGGAGAGTTAAGGTCCCTGACAGGCTCAGAGCTGCCGAGGACCACAGGCTTTGGAATTAGAGACTCAGCTGAGTCTTGCTTTGACACTTTTACTTAACTGTGAGACTGTGGTCAAGTTCATCAATCTTTCTGATGCTCAGTTGTTTGTTTTTTTTTATCTATGAAATGTAGATTGAAAATAGCACCTACTTCATAGTGGCATCATGGGAAATTCAGAGGAAATAATATGTACAAGGCTGACCATGGTGCTTAGGACATACAGACAGTTCAGTAAGTATAACCAATGACCATCATGACACTGTCATTGTGTCACCAAAATCACCATTATCATGATGACTCTACTTCCTGTCTACAGCAGTCAGGAGGGATAGACAGTGTCCTCATCCTGCAAATGTGGAAACTGAAACCAATGACCCATGTCTTGGGTTTCAAAGGATGCCTGAAGTCGAGCTAGAGTGGACTCAAGGGTAACAAATACATCCACCAAGGGACTCCACTGACGGACTCATTGAGTGTACCAAGGCAGGGACATCTAGTCCTAAGCAAAGACAGAACCCCTGAGAAGGTCTGTGGTAAAGGGTTTTCCACAGAGGCGCATCATAAGCTAACTATGGGATTTAGGTCTTGGTTTAGAGGAGGAGACAGAACAACCTGGTCCTAGGCTGGCCAGAGAGCCACACAATATAAACAGCAGCCCTTGGCCTGCTGAGCCACTCAGAGCCCAGGCTCTCTTGTCCCTGTTTAGCCCGTTATAACCCCTGAGTCAATTTTGGCCTCTCCAGATAAACCAAGGGCTCCAGGAAGTGGCATAGCTTCTCCTAAAACCAAAGTGCTGAGCTGAAGGCTGCCAAGGATCTCTTTAGCAAAGAAAACAAAGGAAGGCCCACAGAAGCAGGGCTGGTAAGCAGGAATTCTGCAAGAAATTAGAACCAAGGCAGAGGGCCTGACATGAACTGGGAGCAGGCTCTGCTAGCTCCTCTAGGATTCTGTCACCTTCCTGACATCCAGTCCTTCTCCTCCCGCTGCCTTGGCACAATATACCAAGGCCAGTTTGTACATGAAACATGAAGCCTCCTGCATTCCACACCCCAGATCTGGGGTTTTATTCAGGTTTTGGCTATGGGCGCTTGGACCATGACTTTCTCCTTTGTAAGGGACATGTTCCACATCTGTTTACTCTGAGCCCAAAGCCACACACTAGGCCTGCTCCTCTCTCAGCTGAGCTGGTTTTCACATGGGCACCTGCCCCATTAGGCAGCCTGATTGTTCTGTCTCTTTTGATAATGGAGGCACAAAGAAAAGCAATCAGACGATATGCTTACAATGAGGTCTCAATCGAGACAACCACCAGAGCTGATTTCTTTTTGGAACACTGCTTATCACCCGGATGGAGGGTGTTGCCTCCTACCTCAGGAGTCATGCAGTCTTAGGGGCTCATCTGAGAGGAATTATGGAGCTTTTCAGAATTATGGAGATGCACTTCAGATATCCCTGAGCTTTGCAGAGTTGTTCTTCCCTGAACAGCAGTAGATTTGGGGGCAGTCACCTCCTGTTCTCCCAGCCCAACCTGTCAAGTGGGGTTTCTTTCCCTATCTGCATTCTTCCACCTGATTGCTTTTTAGGCCCTGTGAAGTAGAGCAGCTGATCATTGGCCATTGTGGGACTTGGAAGCTTCCAGAAATCCCCAACAGGCATGTAGAGTATGCATTTGAAGAGATACCATCACAGCAAACCGGCTTCTCACTCCTTGGAGAACAACTCTTTTTAAAGTGGGATTGGGGAGAATGGTGGATGCACAGATAAATATGAGAAATGACACATGCCTGTTTTCCATGGAATGTGCCAGATCCTGGCTAGTGTACACCAGGACTCTCCAAGAGCTGTTACAAGGCATGGCGGCACTCAAAGGTCTTTTACAGGAAACCCTGAAACCCTCCCTGGAGCAACTTTTGGGTAAGTGCTCCAGGCAGCACAGTCCTAGAGACTGGCTTTTACTTCTTTTTTAACTAGCATTTTCTAGAAATGTAGATTTATTGGTGGCGATCACATCAAGGGTTTGTATGTTGCTGTCTCTGCCCTTTCTAGATGTGCATCATTGGGCAAATGATTTCACTTCTCTAAGCTCCATTATGTTTTTCCATCATTAAAATTGGCATATAAAATCTCTTAGCTTAGAGATAATAAAAGAGACTACATGAATGAAAGTATGAAAAAAAATATAGGTCATCTCTGACACTCCATGAACACACAGTGCCTGTCATTGCCATTGCCCCATTCTTCTTGTTAGGTGAGGTTGAGGAAGAGCCTGATCAATGCACATTAACTGAGACATTCTGTAATAGTCAGCCCTTGAATAGATTCAATGATAGGCTTAGAGTGCAAAGATCTCTTAAGATAGGGTTGACAGGACCAGTTGGAGATTTGATGGTGCTGGCAGGGAACAAACCAACAAACCAGGAAGTAATGGGCAGAAGAAACCTGTAGAGAAGGACAAGGTGGAGGGCAGGCAAGGTCACTCAGGGGAGCTGCAGGGAGGCTTGGAGGACAGGTGAGGTGAGGACAGAGTAGAGGGAATGGCTGATGAGTTCAACAGACAGGCAGAGCAGGGTAGACACCAGCTGGAGTTCGTGGTCCCTGGTGGGTAGTGAGCGGCCAGTGAGTCAATGAACAAAGAAAGGGGGACAGTCCTTTAGATAATGGAAGGACACTGAGGAAGGGAGTTTGGAATAAGACTTTTAAGAACTTGTTTTAAGGATGATTAGCTGGTGGTGGGATATGGTATGGAGTGAGAAGCAGAAACACTGGAGGGGGGAGAAAGGGAAAATAAAAAGCCCACTCAGAGTTAAAATTAAGTGAGAAGGTGAGGCAGATGGAAAGGAACCAAACATGACGGAGATGTTCAGGCTGCCTTGCTGTGACTTTGAGACATGACTAAGTGGTATCAGGTGCCTACTGTGGGAATGGGTACTCTCTGCCCCTGCCAAAACTTCTGGAATGATTTTTTGGCCCAGTTGATGGTCCTCATTATTTAAGAAACCTGATTTCCAACCTGGCCAGTTTTGACTCCAGTGCTAGGGAGCCTCCTGTCCACCTCTCTCACTCTCTCTCTCTCTCTCTCTCTCTCTCTCTCTCTCTCTCTCTCTCTCTCTCTCTCACACACACACACACACACACACAGGTCCCTCCTGAGTAGACAGGTCTCTAACTCTATTGACTGTCCACGTTGTGCAGTCTTGGAATGGGATGCCTCATAGGATTGGTTGGGTTTTCTGTTAGATACTGTAGATCTCCAAAGTCATTGGAAGATGAAGACCATCAAATGTGGGGGTAGGAATGAGCTGGCAGGAGTGGCAGGAGTGGCAGGACCTTGGACCACACCTTTAATGGAGCCATAAGTCAGGAAGTAGGCTTTCTTTGCCCTTAAGAAGGGGACCGACTGAGTACACACACAGCCAGAAAGCGTTTTCATCTTGGCCTCAGGCAGAAATGTGTGATAGAATACTGACCAAATCTGATCTGCCAGCTCATTCCGGGTACATGAATAAATGTCCCTGTCCTCTGCATGAAGCTCAGGCAGATGGAACGAGGATATCATTATGGGAAATGGGCCGGGGATTAGGGATGCTGGCATGAGTTTCCAGCCTCATTTTTTTACCTTTTTGAAATCCCCACTTCTTTGATATTCACACAGCATCATGTCGAAGAAGATTGGTATGGTGGCTTTGCGGAGTTCAGCCTCAGGGATCAGTGTCATCTCTAATATAGGCCCCACCATGCCTGGGATGAAACAGATTTTGTTCTGGCCTGCAAGAGAAGAGGGACACGGTCACGTGGAACAGTTCTGTATGCATAGGCCTTTCTCAGGAAAGCTAGGGAAAGCAAAAACAACAGTTAATACTTCAGTAGTTGTTTACCATGAGCCAGGCAGCTTGAAACACTTTACATAGATTAGCTGCAGTGAGAGGCGTGTGCATTATCTCCAACAAGCCTGTTATGAAGGCCAAGAGCGTGGGTGTGGGGGAGCACTTCAGTGTTCGTGGGGGTTTTCACCTGATTGAAACCATTAGTGACAGTGCCGTGCAGGGGTGTTTGGAATTATGTCTTTCTGAATCACAAACCGTGTTTCTGAGAACTGGAGAAAGTACTACCATGAAGTAAGAAAAGGGAAACTTGTTGCTTAGAATCTGCTAGAATAATGTGGCTAGAGAACAGTGAGATCTAAAACATTGCTTTGGGGGCAGATGAACCATAGCTTATGATGCCCACCTCGTTTCAAGGCCTTCCTTGATCTCTGAATTCCAGCCACACTGGCCACCCAGCCGTCTTGCTTCCTTCTCCCGAACGCCTTTAGTTGGTGATGCTTTCTTCTGCTTCCCCAGAATCTCCCCTGCAGTATCACCTGCTCCTCCTGGATGGTTTCCATCTGAGCTCACATACTCATTCCTTGGGGAGAGGAGCCCCCTGCATATCCATACCGTCCCCTACTCTCCCACCTCCAGCTACACAGGAGACCTGCTCTGGTGCCTTCCACTCTGTCTTCTCACCTTACTTTGAAATATCTTTGCCTGTGGAATCATCTGCTTAACACCTGCCTCTTCCATTGAGAGCAGATGTCCAGCCTGCCCCCATCATGGCATCGGTGATACCGAGCATGAAGCAGATCAGAAGCCCGATCAGTATCTGTCCAATAAGGAAATAACTTTGTCTAGCTCCACACTTGCTTGCTATATGACCTGGACATGTCTCATAAAAATGCAAAGCAAAATTTACCCATTGAGATCATGTAAAAGTATGTCAGCATGCACTTTGCGCAGGGTCAGACAGAATCAGAACCCGGTGGCGGAACATTGTGGCCAAATGATTAAGGGTAATGATTCTGGAACCAGATTGCCTAAATTTATAAATCGATCTGTCAAACAGCTATGTAATGTGGAACAAGTTTATCTTGCTTAGGGGGGCCTCAGTGTCCTCATCAGTAACTTGGGGCAGTAATAGTATTCATGTCATAGGACTTTGTGAGACAGGTCAGTGTCTGGTATGTGACACACTACATTGAGCATTAGTCATTGCCATTGTGCAGTTTGGTTAGAAAGAACCATGAGCACAGCTGAGCAGATGCCTCAGGACATGTTTATCCCAGTGAGGGGAGATGTTCTCCAACAATTCCACCTTGCTGTTAACTGTGTGTGTAACCACCTGTAGCTGCTTCTCTTTTCTCTGAGCTTACAGGCCAAGGACCTACTTGGTTTCCTCCACTTTGAGGATGAGCAGTAGAAATCCTTAAATGGGTGGAGGGCTTCTGCGGATGCAGAAACTCAGGTGGCTGGGTGCATAACCCGGCATAGCTCTTTTCGATTAAAGTGCGGAAAAAAAAAAAGGAGCTGAGAGGAAATACGGGGAAAAATGAATTTTCATTCATCCTAAATGAGGCTTAATGTTGGATCATTTACCAAAACTCCAGGTTAAAAAAATTGTTTTAGGAATAGCTTTAGTTGTGAGAATTTAATGTTGAAGCTAGTTAGAGAGTTGAGTAAATATAAAGACATTCTTCTGGGATATTGGCCCCCATTATACAATGCACTTGGATTACATTTGAACCTAACGTCTTTGCCTTGGCCCAAATAGAGAAAAAAGAAAAGAAAAGAAAAATCTTTCTGCCAGGTTTCTAGAAATCGTTAATCTAGGTTTCTGATTTTGTCCTTCAAGATCCTTTAAGTCTTTCTCAAACTTCACTGGGGCTTTAAATTCAAAGTCGAGTATAATAATAGATAGGAGGTAAATGGAAAACTGGCAGATAAGCCACCATGGAATGGGAAACTGCTTTGCAACAAAGACCTGTAGAAGACTGGAGGGCATCGGGTGTGATAAGGATATATTTAAAATGGTTGAAAATAAAAGGTGGGCATGCCGTGGACCAGGGATTTTTTTCAGATACTTTTGACCAGCCTTCTCAGTAGTCTGTTGAAGAGATACTTGACAGAATAGGGGAAAAGAAGAAAGGGAGATGCTGATCTTTAAATGCAGTGTGATTGCAAGAGCACTTATAATGTTCCCTAAAGAAATTTCATTCTTTTATATAGAAAATACAAAAATTTAGCACAATGGATTTTTTTGTGTAAATAACTAAATGTGTCTATGCATTTGTACGTTTTTATATACATAGACACAAACTCACAGAGGACATATTTGTAGCTAACTGAATCCAAACTCATTTAGAAAAAAAAAACCCTCATTCAAGAAACACACCTGCTGCTGTATGTGGTGATGAAATAGCAATAAAAGAAATTGGTCTGTGGGTCTTTTTGATATACACACTGAAAATCACGGGGAATTAGAAAATTAGAAAAGACTTTTAAAGGGCCCGTGAACCACAGGATAGCTCCAGATGTGAATGACAGGGTGCTGGGAGGGGAGCTGGTGGAAATGAGAGAGCAGAGAGAGCCTAGGAGTGATGGCTGAAAGAGGCCCCATGTGATCTTGGCCCAGGAATCACCCATCACTCTTCTTAGACTTGGGATTCGACCTGAGTCTGAGGGTACTGGGAACATGAATAAGTAAGGAAAGAAAAGAAACCTTGTGAAGCTGACTGAGAAGGATCCTGGGCAAGTCCCTGACCCCGTGAGGCTCATCTGGACAGAAGGAGGGGTTATATGGTTTGCTACAGGCTGTTATGGACCCTGACTTGAACAAATTCAAGGGTGAGTTATGACCTCTTAGATTTCAGAGTCGGGCAAGTGTCCTGGTGCCTCAGAACTAAACTGGGCTGGCAATAAATAAAAAGTCACTCAGTTCAAAGGGAGAAGAAAGAATGCAGCTCTGACAATACTGGTGGTGTCCAGCTCTACGTCCCTCCAGACCCTCTGGGTCTCTAAATCTGAAACCCTATTACTGCATGGCTATGTGGCATTGTACCCTCCCAGCACCTCCAGAATATCTCGCCTATCCATGGACACGTCTCCCTGGTAAATAGGTGAACAGATTACAAGAGGGAACTTAAATACAGGCTTTTCAATTGTTGGGCCCATCAGGAAGATGCTGGTTATGATGACGAACATGGCACAGAAAGCTTTGAGCTGAGCACCATTCCAGATTCTGGGACATAGCAATGAGACATGATAATCCAATCATTTCAGGACAGTAGCTGGGCTTTTCAGAGAACTTTGCAGTTGATTTTTAGAATTCATTTTTAGACCAGAGTTGACATAGGGGTAAAAGTTAGGATGGATTTGCCTTCTCTATTAAGACCCTCCTGAGCTCCCATACTCTTCTCATTCATAGGAAGGTTTTCTAACCTGTTCTCACAGATGCTCAAGAAGCATGTTGATGCTCTTGGGATGGAGCCTTGCTAGCCATTTGGCCCAATGTCCTCTTCGTATGCTGTCTTATACCCCTCTCCTTTCCCCCTCTATTCCTTGATTCCCTGAGCCATCCTTCAAGCACCCCTTAGAGGCCTGCAGTTCAACCCAGAAGCTATGAGCTGCATGTGTCTTTCCAGTACTTGCAGTATGGCTAACCAAAGGGGAATGTGCTCTCAGTGTACAAAAATCCTCCCAATATCCAAGAATGAATTTTAAAAGCCTTAAGAATGTTTCATACTGATTCCCTATTGAAGTCATCAGACTTTGGGATATGAGGTCAAATAACATCAAGACCATTCCTGACTTATGAGGTTAAGAATATAATTTTCAACTTTATACTAGTATAAGAACATAGTGACTTTCATGGAAACTACTATGAAATTCTCTTTGCATTGCTAGGAATCAAACCCAGGGCTTTCAACATGCAAAGCAAGTGCTCCGTCACATCCCTAGCCGTATACTTGGAATTCTGAATTTCCCAATTAGACAGTAGGTTCTTCCTAGCAAAGAACCATGCCTTATTTCCCCCCAAACTCCCCACCATTCCTTGATATTTAGCACCCTGCAGGGCACTCAACAGATGCTTTAAAAGCAGCAGTCCAATTGTTCTCAGAAGTCAGCTAGAAGTGGCCTCCCCACACGTGCAGCCGAGATGCCTGTGTCTATTAACATAGGAGCCTGGCATCAAACCAAAGAAATGTGGGAAGGTCAAGTGCAAAGACATTTTATCAAGATGTGCACTGCTTCATGTCAATTAGAAATCAACTGTTATGATGTGACAGTATTGGCATCATCCCAAGACCCAGAAACACAAATGGCATAAACCCTATGATGGCTAGGCTCTCAACCACATGTTTTCCTCACTAAGACCTTCCTGTCCACTCCTCGTCTCCCAAACCAACACTCTTATATGTATGTATGCACACACACACACGCACGTACACACACACACGCACGTACACACACACACACGCACGTACACACACACACACGCACGTACACACACACACACACACACACACACACACACGCACTCATGCACGTCGAGACTCTCCTTGGAAGGAGAATGTACAATAGTCTTCCAGCCTGAGATCAGAGCCTCCACTTAAGTATCTCATAACCATGGGGTTGTTCAAGCTGCCCTGATGAGATGATGCGATGCTGATGCTCATGGAGATGATGCTCTGATTGCTTCTCACATTAAAACCAAATTTAAAATTCATGATGATTTACTCATTATGGGTAGGCTTTGAAAAACAGTCACACCTGTTGAAAATAAGGAAGGGATACTGTTTGGGAAATAGTCATAAGACTATGAAACTCAGGGTCAAGAGACAGGTTCTTTTAACCTCAACTCTGACAACCCTTTGTTGTTGACCTTGGGAATGTTCTTGTTCTTCTGTGAGTCTACCTTCGCTGTTTTACCTAAGATCAGAGGGCTGAGTCACATGACTAGAAATGTAATAGCAATCTGACCACCATGGCTAACATTGTCTTCTTGAAAATCAAGTCACAAGATGATCTGTTCAGAACTGCTTCTCCATCCTTAACCCTGTGACTTTTGTCCTCACAGTATTCAGACAGCTACTTCTATCTCAAGCATTGCATCGTTTTCCAGAAAGAAAGACAGGAAGAAGCTATGACCATGATGTGCCATGCTTGTTGAATCTGGTTTTCTCTCTGTGTGTGAAAAAAAAATGCTTTTCTGAGTCCCAATAAGTATGTTTCTGCTAATTCTCATAGGACAGATCTGGGCCATATGACCATCAACTCCAAGGAATTGTTAGCTGAGCAAATTGCAAAACTGAAGCAAAGTAATCAGGGTCCAGTTAGTGAGGAAGAAGTGAAGAATAACAAAAAGGCTGCTACAGACAGTTTAGGTATTCCATGAGCTGCTCCTCACAGCCTGCCATTAGCCAGTGGAGTGGTCTCGCTACGTGGGTCTCTAATGTCCCCAGAGTTTGGGCCTGCTATGGTCTCTCAAGCTGATCTCATTAGTGAGCTGACACCAGAATCCAACAGAGCACAGGATAAGGTGGCAATGAGGCAACCACTTATTCACTCCCTCAGCTTTCTACTCTCTATTTCCTGAAAGAGGGGGCAAAGGAGAAGGCATCCAAGTCATTAATGAGTGGAAGGCTGGTGGAGCCTGGAAGACCCTTCAGGCTGATATACCATCCTCTTCTTCAGGAGTCTGTTCAAGAGGTGAGGAAGTGGCTCTTTATGCAAAACGTCCTTTATTTTTTATTTTTTGCCACGGACAGAGGCCATTCAAAGAAGGCCAGTTCAGTGATGTCTTCAGGAAATGGGCTCTTCAGGGAGATAATGCAGGAATAGAACAACCAGATGGCAATGCCAGAGGTCACACCACTAGCTTGGCTCTCAGAATGGCCCTGACCCCCTTCCTGGTCTTTCCAGCAAACATCTTCCCTGAGCACTGCCACAATCAATGGCTCTTTCTTGCATCCCTCAAACCCCGACTGGTCTTTTAGTTGCATTTGCTTAAAGCAGCAAGGAAGTCAGTGGTGTGTCTGAACAAGCACTCTTGCCAGCATGGTTCCTGAGTTTCTGCTTCCAATCCATGAAATGACCATATACAAACCCTTTCTCCTCTCGGGGGTCTCAGTTTCCTCATTGGTAAAATGGTGAATTGGACCAGATACGTGGCTTTTCTGACTACTCTCAGGGGTCTATGTTGGGAGCTCAGAAAAGCTCTGGGCCCCTGACTCCTTCAATTAGAATATCTCTCCTTTCCTCCAATTTATTGAGCACAGATTTTTTTTTTGTTATTAGCCCTCACCTGGAAATAAATGTTTGAAAAAGTGCTGGACAATATGATTCTCTAAAGGGTTCTCCCAGCTATGGTGTTCTGTGATTCTAAGCAGGTGGAACCTTTGGTGACATCTTTTCATTCATCAGCATAATTGGGAGTGCAGGAATGCCTGCCATAATCTATATCTAAATATATAAATACATATAATATATAATCTATATCTAAATAAAATCTTTTATGTGCAAAACAAAGTAATGAAGGACACTCTGAAAAAGGCAGGCTGTGTGGAAACACCCAAGAGGAGCAAAGCACAGCTCTCTGTT
Organism: Zapus hudsonius; assembly: GCA_004024765.1. Classification (NCBI taxonomy): domain Eukaryota; kingdom Metazoa; phylum Chordata; class Mammalia; order Rodentia; family Dipodidae; genus Zapus; species Zapus hudsonius. Next base: position 44,667 of record PVHP010000342.1, on the reverse strand, counting down.
TTGCAACTCTGGCAGAGTTTGGGGTGTGGAGCTGGGAAGGGAGGCCCACCATTGCTTCAGCTAGCCTCCATCACTATACAGGAAGTATGCAAGTCAGAAAAGTAAAGTGAATGTGGGCCCCAGTCTTTCATTGGGAGCATGCAATGGTTTGAAACCTGCCAATTAATCATAATTAATATTCATACGTTGGGAAATGCATTTAAAGACCCAGTGTTCTGGTATCTTTTGCGAAACTGGAAGATGTGGCAGCGATAGGCCACATCTCAGTCAGGTGGAGAGGCTCTGCCACTGTTGCTTGTTGCTGGAGCTTGTCTGCTTCACTTTGCTCCAGGCCCTCTGCTTCTTCTCGTGTGTCTATCTGCACTTACGTTCTTCTTTTCCTTATCAATGATGTTAGAGTAGGAATATGAAATGTTCCACATTGGTTCACAGACAAGAGGTTTGGCCTAACTAATATAAGCTATTTAGGGGAAGAGGTGGAAACTTTAAGAAGCAGAGTCTCGCTGGAGGAAGGAGGTCTCTGGTGATGTGTCCTTGGGGGCTATATCTTGTCCTGCATCCTCTCCCCTCCACCAATATCCTGTCTGCCATGATATGTGTAGCCTCTGCCATGATGTTCTGACTCTCCACAGGTCAGGAACTGACAGATAACAGCTATGGACTGATACTTCAAAAGTGCAAGTCAACATCATGCTTCCCTTTAAGATATTCTCATGGGTATTTTGGTCACAGTTACAGAAAGTTAAATACAAATGGTAAATAAGATAAAGTATTTCTTATACCTCTGTCTTTGACAAAGTAGACAAAAGATAGAATGAGAACATATTTTTTTCTAGAAAAATGGGTTGAGAGAAAGGTAGCTCCCTCCCCAGGGGACATTTTCAGTGTCTGGAAAGTTTTTGATAGTCACAACTAGGGGAAATGCTACCAGCACCTCAGAGGGTAGAGCCCCAAAGACGGCTCAACCTCCCTCCCCATGATTTCCAGGGCAATATCACAAAAAGAATCATCCTACCCCACATGCAGATAGCACCTGCTCTGTGAAATCTCTGTGGGTTCCATGAACCCCCCCACCCCACCCTTCGTTCTTCCAGATGACCTGCCTGGACCCACTCTTTGACCTTAGTGATGTGCACTGGGCCCAGCTTTGATGACAAAGGAGCTGGAACAGCAGAAAGAGGGTCCAACCTGAGGGGCAGGGTGAGGATAAGAGCCCCGACATGGGTATTTTTGCCTCCCTGGGCCTCATCACCTGTTTCTGCTCTTATGACACTCGTGTCCACCTTGTGAGAAGATGTTATTGCCTCTGCTCAGGACCAGGAGTATGAGACCTTGTGACTTGAGACCTCATAGCAGAGATGTGATGGGCCTCTCTTGTTTTCAGCTCTGCTTCAGACTGTGAGTGAACCCATGACCTCCCTGTCATCTAGCTCATGCTCTTAGATGGAGTGTGATGCTGTCTGTAACCACAGAGCACAGATATATCCATGGTCTGGGCCTCCCCACCACCAGGCTAGACCTTACTGGAAAGCACATGTCACTATTATCTAGAAAATCTGACAGGGATCAGCAGATGAGAGGAGGTCTGGGGAAGCAGGCAGCAAAGTCTATAGTGCCAATTAAGGTTAAAACCCATAGGGGCACAGCCTCTATCAACACTTTTACTGAAGAGAGTCAAGACCACAGCAGAGCAACTGGGCAACAGAGAGATAAGGTGGAAGGCCCAAAGTCAGTGATGGAAGCCCTCACTCTTCCTTGCTACATATAATCCATCCATCCACCCATCATCCATCCATCTTTCCATCCTCCAGCCAGCCAGGACTTTTTCTGGAATAGAATTGGAGCTATAGGCAAGGTTGATGGCTCCTATCCTCACAAAATGAAAGCTATGATCTGAGACTCCCGGTTATTTGACCTCTCTGAGTTACTTCCATCTCCCGGTTTCCTCATCGGTAAAAAGAGGGAGGAAAGTTTCCAACAGTTGTGATGTGACATCTCTTGAGTCCATGCCTCACTCAGACACAACCCAAGTCTCCCTGGTTCCATACCCTCCCTTCACCATTCCTGTAATCTCAATGAGGCAAGGGCAGCTTCTAGAGCCATCTTCCAGAGCACCAATTCCCCCTCCTGATGTTGGCAGGGTGGACCACGTCATGTCAGAGGAGGGATGCAGAAGCGTTTACCAATCAGCAACAAGCATGTGATGTGAGTTCCCACAGCAGTCCTGCCCCTTCCACCCCCTCATGTGCCTTCCTGTTTGGTTTCCTAGCCCCTTGGGAGCACCACTCAGAAGCTGAATCACATATGCTTGAGGAGGGGGTGGGGATGGGCTTCAGGAAGAACTGGGCATGCGCACATGCATCTTCTGGATCTAGGCTCTTACTCACCAAGCTTGTACCACATGTCACGTATGGAGAAACCAATTAGCCGTCTCATGTCCCCATACCTAGAAGGAACAGAAATGCCACCTTTAAGCCTCATTTCGGGGCATCTCACAAAACCCTCCCTCTTCAGGAAATCCAAGAATGCAACCTACTTATTCAGGATCTTGTTGTGCTTGGCCTGCGAGAACTGCTCCAGCTGCAGAGAATCTTGAGTGATAAAAGCCACGGCCAGATGAAAATAGTTGTTCCACAGCTGTAAGAGAAAGAGGAGCGCAGTCACGGAGAGGGTCTGAAGTGGAAAGGCATATTAAACACTGGGTAGCGTAAATAATTTATGAAGATGGCAGAAGACAGAGGCAGAACCCGTTTAATTGTGTGCTCTGAAATTTCCTAACTGGCACTGACTCTCAAATCAACATCCTGGCCAAAGGAAGGACAATGGATGGATTTCTCTGGGCGCTGACCATGTCCACTCTCTGACAAGGGGACTTGAATGAGGCTGAGAATTTTAGAGCTGGCTCTTGAATGTGGTGGTGATTTCTTTTTGTTTTGTTTTCCTTTGTTTTTTGAAAAACCAATACTCCACCCCCCAGTGGGAGCTCTAGTAAGCTGGTCTTGCCCTGAAATTAGAGGGTGATGAAGGATGAGGTACTCCAGGAAGTCACGACCTCCCTGAACCTCCTCCCTAATTTTAAAAAAAATGATTTTATTTATTTGCAAGAAGAGAAGGGTGATTGGTGTGCCAAGGCCTCTAGCCACCACAAGCAAACTCCAGATGCATGCACCATTTGGTGCATCTGGCTTGATGTGGGTACTGGGAAATTGAACCTAGGACTGCCAGGCTTTGCAGGCAAGACCCTTGACCATTGAGCTATCTCCCCCATCCTCTCTAATTCACTGGACAGCTCAGAGAGCCATCCTACAATCTACTCTGTCTTAAAGCATTTTGCATTTCCCTTCCCCTTGTTCAGTAATCTCAAAGCAGGCTTCCAGAGCCAGCAGCAGCAGCAGTTAGGATCTTATTAGAAGTACAAACTCGCTGGCCCTTGCCCAGATCTGCTAAGTCACATCCTCGGAGGTGAGGCGAGGTCTGTGTGCTAACAATCATGCCAGGTGAGGGTGCTCCTGAGGCTCCTTGAAGCTAGAACCTTGCTGGCCTAGTTTGTATGTTGGCTGCTATAATTTTCACACCCATAAGATCTGCTGATGCTGGCTAAGGATTAGTATTGAGAAAGAACAAGCCAAGGACCCAGCACACACAGCAAGTGCTCAGAAAGATGAGGGTGGTGATGGCAGTATCCATCTGGGCCACAGACCTGGGAAACGCAGTACCAGATCAAGGTGCTATAACCTCAGAGAAGTCTTCAAAACTGGGTGGCTCTGGCACTCATGCAGGGTTCTGCAGTGAGAACTACATGAGATGATGTGTTCACAGGGCATAAGTATGGTAAGAACTCAAAAGTTTTCTCAAAAAGTTTTCTTTTTGGAGCTTCTCTGGTACCCAAGCAGAGCCCAGCTTCCTGGATGCTCAGGGGCCAACCATTACAAGATGCCTTGGTCCTGCTATGAGAAGGTGGAAGGCAGCTGTGAGAAGCCTTTCAGCACTTTAGAGCAGGGGACCAGGAAACAGCAGCAGAGACCACCCTGCCATTTGCACTGTCATCTTTAATTCAAGGATGTCCATTGCAGGTTGCAGAGGGCCATGGGTAGGAACGGGGCAGTTCTACTCCTGCTTAGGTACAAGTGGGTGCTGTGTCAAAGAGCTGCAGACCATGGGGTCACATGCCCTAATTTCACAACAGCAAATAAACTGACCACCCAAGGTCATATTATGAGTGGATATAATGAGAACTTTTATTTCATTAACTCAAACAAGTTATAAAACTAATACACATATGGTTTTAAATAATACAAGGCTCTTTTCCAGCCTCTCCTGAACCACAGTCTAATTCCTCAGAAGAAAATCTTAGTTCTCCTGTCATAGTTCCTTTCTGCATAAAAACAAATACATGTATGGACCTCCTTTTTTAATAGGCTGTTGTTCTTTGCTTTGCTCTCTCACTAGTAATCTTATAAATGTTTCTCCATTAGCAGCACAGATCTGCGTCATTCTCTTTTATTGCTGCGTGGTATTCTGCTATAAGAATCACTTTAATTTTAACCGATTCCCCATTTATAGACATTTAGTGTGGTTTCAACTTTTTCTTTTCTCTCTAGCAACAGTCCTGTAATCGACACCCTTGAAACATCTTTATGCGTGAGAAACTCCGTTTGGAGTATGCATTCCTCGAGCTGGGATCACAAAGTCGCAGGGCCTGGGCAGGTTTTGTTGTTGTTGGCTGTTTGTTTTCCTGGATGCTTCCAGGGCTCAATCTAATTACCAGCTCTGTTGCCATGGGCACGTTATCCTGCCTCTCTTGAAGTCTTGGTATCTTCACCAGAAAAAATGAGGATAATGGGACCCAAAGGGTGTAGTTAGAAGGACTAAATGAGGAAACCCTGCCTAGTAGGCTCTCACCTAGTCTTGCGATGTCAGCTTAAACATCACTTCCTGACACAGCCTTCCCCAATCATCCAGACTAGCACAGATCTGCCCTGTATCCATCCTCATGGCACCATGTTCACAGCATTTATGATGTCATTAAAAGGAGTTTATTTTCTACCTCCTCTACTGAATGTGAAGAGGCAAGGACCTGGTTTGTAATTTCAGGTATTGGCATGTCTAGTTGCATGAAGGATGTAGCATGTGTTGCAGTGGCGTCTGCAGGATGAGTTCATTAATGATGGCACATTTTACATGCATTCCTGTTAAATAAATAACCCTAAGAAATGATGAGATTTGTATTATTTGTCTCCTCATTTCAGACATAATTGAAGCTTAGAGAGATGAAATAGCTTTCTCCTAACTGTGAACATGGCACTGGAAACCCAGTTGATCTTAATCTAGAACTTTGTTTCTTTAAAAAGAAGGTAGATGTTTATTGACACATTAAATAACTGTTCCAATGTGCAGGGTAGAATGTGAAGTTTAGATAGTAGTATAATATATATATTATATAGTAATTGACACTAGAATGCATTTCCTACACTATCATAGTTTTGTACCTATCAACCAACCTCTCCCATCAGTCCTCCTAATCTTCCTGGACTCTCATAATTATTTTTCTACTAATTATTCCCACGACATTAACTTTCTTAGATTCTTCATATAAATGAACTCATAAAGTATCTCTCTTTCTGTATTTGGTTTATTCTACTTAACATAATGTCCTCAAGGTCTATTTATATTCAGGTGAAAGACAAGATTTCACATTTTATGGCTGAATAGTATTCCATTGTGTATAGTACATTTAGGCATTGTTCTGTTGATGGACACTGAGACCAATTCCATACATTAGGTGTTAGGAATAGTGTGGCAATGAACATGGAAGTACAGATGGCTCTTTGATTTCATTTTCCTTGAGTTCTGCGCCCAGTGTTGGAGTTGTAGAGTCATATGCTATTTCTATGCTCAGTGTTTGAGTCATCTCTGTACTCTTTCCCATAGGGCGTGTAACCCTTTGCACCCACACTAACAGTGGGCAAAGCCTAGCCTTTCTACACACCCGCAGCATGTTTATTGTCTGTCTTATGCATGAGAATCCATCAGTCTCCACCATGGAGCCCCTGATCATACTGCTGTCCTCATGGCCCTCTCCATTCCAGGAACATGAACCAGCAAGGGCAGAGTTCCTGGAGCTAACAAGCTGCCTTCCAGCACTCAAAGGCACCTGCTCTAAGGACAGTGCAGAAGAGTGGGCAAGGCTCGGGCTTTGCAGACAGGTCTGGTATTGAATCCTAGCAACTTCACTTAGCAGTTAGATGATTATTAGCTCAAAAGTCTGTTCCTTCTTGGAAGCTCAGTTTACTGACCAATGCGATGTGTATATCAAAACCTACTAGGATTATGATGAGGATCAAAATATCCTAAGCCCAGTAAAGGCTGACTGCTTTCTTTAAAAGCTGCATGTCAGGGGGCTTTACCCCCTCTCGCCTCCCTCATGGCAGAAGCTCTATGTACTTTCTCTAAACCTTAAAAAAAAAGCTGCATGTCAGAATATGGACTTTTATCAAGACTTGATGGCTGAGATAGCATCTCTTCCTGCTATCAGAACACACCCAAGACCAGGTAACTTATAAGGAAAAGAACGTTAGGCCCCATAGTTCATGCATAATTGCAGGAGAGCCCGAGGTGGAGGAGCTTACATCTGGTGAGGACATTCCAGCTGCAGAACCCTCATATCTAATCACCTCCTAAACATTCCACCTGTTAACGTGGTTGCAGTAGGAATGATGTATCCGCTATAGGAATTTTGGAGACATATTTAAAGCATGACAGCATGTTTTGCTTTGCCTCTGGACCCCTTAAAGCATAAGTCAAAAGCCTGGACCCGCAGTACAAGTCTCTGCTGAAATGAATCCCAGATCCTCTCTGGGGTTCAGTGACAGTGCAAACAGTGAGTGCCAAGGTGGTGCCAATGCTCTCAGCTCCTAGCAGAAAACACCTTTTCTGTGCTTCCCAGATCCTGGCACTGATGGAATGGCACCCACAGAGCTTCCTGCTTTCTACCCTTTGAATCACAAAGCCACAGTTAGCAAAGGATATTAGGGTTAATCCTTGCACTTGCCCCTGGTCTGGACAGCAGCTGCCAAGGCCAGCCATACTCAGTGAGAGGGGCTGTTCCTGCTGATATCAAATGCATAACTAATGAAACTGTCAGAGATGAGGGTGTTCTAGGCGGGGTACAGAGATCAAATCCGTTCTCACATGGGGGGAAGAAAAGAAAAAGGAATAAGGATAAGGCTGAAAAATCACCCAGTTCTTGGGTACTTTTCACTAAATATCTGTGGAAGCCTCAATAGAAAACGAGACTTATTTTAGTTTATATTGTTGGCTTTTTAGCAGGGTTTACAGAATCCTGTGGGTGTTACAGCTTTGAGCTATGTTGTGATGCTCAGAAAGATGCCTCCCTACTGGCCTGTTCATCAAACACTGACCCCAGCCACCAGTCCTGTCACTTTAGGGACTGTTATCATCATATTCATCATCATCAATGTGACAATAATAATAACAACTTAATATTTATTCCTAATATTTATTAAATGTCTACTATGTTGTCAGCACTGTTCCGAGTACTGTATGAGTCAATTTATAGCCACCCAATGAGACAGCTACATGATTAATGCTGAGGGAACTGAGGCAAAGAGAGGTGAAATCATTTACCTAAAAGCCACAATCACCCATAAGCTCAAGTTTTTCATATATGGAACCCCCGTTCTCTGGGTGTCTCCTCGCATGTTTTCCTTCAGGAAAACTATATCAAACCTGAAAATGGCATGAAGGACTGAGGTCCAGCCTCCTTTGGACCATGGAGGAAAGAGGCAGTGAGATGAGCAGGCTGGAGGCTATGAGTGCCAACACCCAGGGACAGATGGCAAATCAACTTGCCTTTTTACAGCCCACACACTGCCTCCCTGACTGCCCAAAACACAATGGCCACTCCACTTCTTCAAACAGACTGGGAACTACAGCCTGCAGGCATTTGGGCTGCTTTTGGATCACTCCTGACTCTAAGTAGCCAGAGTGATGGTTGGTTGCTCCATCAAAGAATGTATCATGCTGGGTGAACTTCTCACCCAGATCCTACTGGACAGTGAGCCCAAGGCCTTTGTGACATTCTGCACCTCTCTGTGTGAACACCTGTGCTGGCAGCCACAGCCTGGTTCTAGTCCCAAGGGCATGATTTGCAGTGACTTCAGGCTCTCTTCTCTCATGCCTCTGAGTCTCCCCTTTGCACTTTAAAAGCTGACACCTGGCTGGTAGTTGCACCTAATTTGCAGGTGATTCTAAAGACTGGGCAAGGCCCTTGAAGTGAGTCTCATAAGCCTGTCCGTGTAAGACATGGGGGAATGCCCATGCTCTTTATAGCATGATTGCCAACACTTCAGCTCCCAGATCTGAGTGAGTGCAAGGTAGTGGGAGACAGAACCCTGTTCAAAGAAAAGATGTGCTTGGTTTACCTAGCAAGATGCATAGGATGTCACCTTCCTCAGGAGATCTACAGTGTACCCAGCACCTAGCAAAGAGAAGCTGTAAACATAAGGCCTTTGCTCTCATGAAGTTAGCTTTTTCCAGAAGAAAAAGGTAGAAAACATGGGTGTATGATTTCAGGTGACAATTAGCTCTATGAGGAGATTCCAACAGGCCCATCGGTGGCAGAGGCTCTGAGAGGAGTCAGACAGGCAATACTCTGCTAGGAGGAAATATTCAAATTACATTTCACAGGTCCTTAGTAGCAAGCTTTCCCAGCAAGCCCCTTGGCATGCTTCAGGGCTAGGAGAACCTTCTGAAGTGGGTAGGGCTGGGCACAGCTGGAGATTCATATATACATCACTAAGACAGGTGCCATCCCAGCTTTGCCTCAAGCTGCTTACCTGGTGAGGGACCATGTAAGACGGTAGGAACTGAGCACCTCAGATGAACAGGCAGGAAACACTGTGGGTCTAAGTCACTGGACTCAGTGACTTTCACTCCCCCAGTCCCTACTACCAAAGATGCTGGGGGTTCACATACTTCCCTGAAGAGAAGTTTCACTTTGGGGGGGCCTTCTCTCTTACCTCACAGGCAGCAATGTGGGCTTTCCCAGCAGGTTTTGAAGAATAAGTGTGTGTCACTTTGCTTGCCCTGGGGACATTCCTATCAGCCTCTGAATTCTCAGAGGCTCTGTGTCTTGGCTCAGCACCAATGATGACTTTCAGAGGAACTGGGAAGCCACAGAGATGTATTTGCAAGATTTATTGTAAGTCATACAATGGGCATCTCTGTGGCAGGCTGCTTCTAAGTGCCAGTGAGTAGGGAAGGAAGAAAATGTGATACGGTTTTTAAAAGGTGGTGTCTGCTCTGCAGACAGTGGATGAGTGCAAGTCTTATCTTTTGTACAAGATCCACTGGGGGGTCACATTTGCACACACAGCTTAGTCAAAGCTTGAGAACTTTGTGGGCATCCTAGGAGATATCAGCAGGCTCCTCTATGCTTTGGAGTAGGACGTTCTAGGACAATCACCCCCAGAATACTAGAGCAGCCCTGGGCAGCTCCAGTGTTCACACTCACCTGGAACTCAAAGCTCGTGTGTTCCAGAAACTTCTGGTTCATGGTTTCTGCGAACTTGTTGATAGCTCTCAAGAAGACCCTGAAAGAGAGTTCAAGATTACCAGACCATCCAGGCATTCTTGCTTGAGTATCCCCTCTCTTTGGACCAGATTAAATGTCTTTGCTTTCTCCCAGGGAGAGGCACATCGACTTCTAGGCACACTCCACACCTGAGGTCATGATTTCTGTGCAAAAATTCAAGTGCTTCCTGTTGAACTTCCTTTTGGAGATTTGTATTGTCTTATATTCAAGATATTTAGAAACTTGTGGCCAGAAATTCATGCTGTCCAGAAAAGAGAAACCATCCCTGTCTCAAACAAACAATATTCCATCAGGTCCTCTTTCCTAGAGAAATCTTTCATCAATATTTAAATGAGCCTAATTTCAAAAGTCTCCCTAGACGTATCTACACATTTATATATGAGGGATATTTTAAGGATATCAATTTGATAAATGGCATTACACGATAAATGCTATTTCATAGCTTGTCTTTTTTACTCAACAATAAATTGTGAGCTCCCTTCATGCCAATGAATGAAGACATACATCATCCTTTTTAATCGCCGAGGAGCATTCTGCTGTATGCCCGCATCGCAGTTTATTTAATCAGCTTCTTATTGATGGACCTTTTTGCGGTTTCTCAGCTCCTTCTGTAATGGGCAATGTTCCAGGGATCATTCTCCAGTGTACATCTCGTTCTTTTCCTCCTCTCAGTACCTCTTCTCCAGTCCCTCCTCTAGGTCACAATGCTGCTCCATATTCACATTTCACTTTTTGGTATTTGTTGTCAAATGGCATTTGCCTCTCAATGTCTCTCTGACCACCTTATTCTCTCCTGGCTCCCTGCCAAGCTTCGCTGGCTATTCTTTCTTTCACCTTCTCTTCTCTTGCCCGCTATGTTCAAGAATGGCAACCCCAAGAGTGGGCACCACTGACTTCCATCCCAACCCCCTGTTGACCGTGGACAAGCCGGAATTCTTTCTCGCCACACTCTCCGATCTTCCCTCTTCTCAACACTCCCTTGTGCTTCTAGGTGCTTCTTGAGAACTTGGTCCTGTGTTTTCTATCTGTAGACTACCCGTCTCCTAATCTTGTTTTCATGTTCTTGCTTGGCCTAGAATCCATCAAAAGCCTTCTGCTACTTAAAGACCGCCCTCATTCCCCTTAGCCATAATTAGCTGTTACACACGTTCTCTGAAGGCACTTCTCATCCCTTCTTCTTACCATGCAGCTAACCCTTGCTTTTAGCCTATAAGTCACTGCAGGTCAGGACCTGCTGCATCTGTGTCAGCTAAAGGTGACTTCCTTCGCCAGCTTCCATCCTGATGTTAGAGGATGTATTTGTATGGCTCAGTAATACCTGTCAGATCATACTTTCCTGAGGACTGGTGACTCACATGGAGCACTAATCCACATGTCTTTCGCTCCCAGAGTCACATCCCTATCCTCAACCTCTTCTGTGAATACCAGTTTGTATTCCAGCTCTCTGATCCCTATCCTGAAACCTCCTGCTTAAAGCTAAACCTCAAATGCCTTGTGAGTTTGAATGTATAATGTTTCCCGTAGTCTCACGTGTTTGTGATGAAGCTTCATACTCCATCCCAAGCTTGTGGAGTCTTTGGGATGTGGAGCCTTGCTGGAGGAGGTGTGTGGCTGGAGGGGGTGAGCTTTGGAATTCACTAGTCCATCCCATTTGGTATGCACAAGTGAGTCTTTTTTTCTGTTTCCTCCCAGTTGATATGACAAGAGGTGATGCCCAGCCGCTGCTCTGCCATGCTTTCCCTTCCTTAACTTCTCAAGACTGTAAGCCAAAATAAACCCTTTCCTCCCAGCAGCTGGTTTTGGTTGGGTGTTCTATCCAAGCAATGAGATAGCTGCTACACCTTCTCTTCCTACCTTAAATACTTCTTTCTGTAATCTCATCTGAGAAGAGAACAATTCCTGTCTTCCACTTGCTCACAGAAGAGGAAAAGACCCCACTTCAGCAACCTTGACTCTTGTCTTTGCCTCACACTCAGCCTTCAGCATAGCCTCTTAGCAGAGCTTTGAGAGTATGTCCAGAGTTCACATACTTCACATCACCCCACGACCAGTGATTTGAACCCAAGACATCATCATTTCTTTCCTGGATTTTTGTAGTTGTCTCCTAGCTGCCATTGTGTCTACATTTTCAAATATTAGAACATAAGGATGAGATCATACCCACACCACTATCTTCTTTTTGAGAAGGGGTAGGCCTTGGGATTGAACCTAGGGCCTTATGCGTGCAAGGTAAGCATCCCACCACTGAGCTATATCCTCTGTCCTGTCATTTTTCATGAGTAACTTCAGTAATTGTCCATCTAGTGGCTGGCCCACAGAGACTCCTCCAGCTGTCTTAACACCAGGGGAGGCCAGCTAAAGCAATGCTGCTGAGTAGACTGCCTGAGTAGAGCTCCATTCTGCTTAGGAGTGCCTCAGAGACTTTACAGAACACATTTGTACATCAGAAGTGCCCTCTCTTAGGAGCTAATAAACTGGGCTACTAACCCCACGCTCACTATCCCCTCAGTGGTTTGAACTTGCTTCTTGAGTGCTAGGTCCCTGGTATAGGTGTGTTTTTTTTTTCCTCCACAGCAGTCAGAGAAACCCCTGGAGAATAAATAAGGAGAAAACACTCCAGGTGTGTTGTCAACCCGATTAGGAATGGAATAAGAGACTCACTTCTTGGGTGGGTATGTGAGGGCCTTTCCAGGCAAGATAAACAGAGTAAGAAAGTCCTTCCTCCAAAATGGGTGGGCTTTCCCCTGGGGGACTATGTATAAGGAAGCACCAGGAGAAGGTTTAGGGCTTTTTTTCCTCTTTTTTTCTGGCTGCCCACGCTACTCGCTTTTTGCCTGGCTGTGCTCCTGCAGTTCATTGGCCTTGTAAAGCGAGTGGCTACAGATCATCCTGTGACTCCTCAGCCTGTGTTTAGCCTCATGGCCTGAGCAGCTGCCCAATTCTTCAACTTTTTGGTTTGTGGACAGCCGTTGTTGGATTGCCCAGCCAGAATCCTATGAGATAATCCAATAAATTCCTCTTTTTAAACATATCCGTTCTATCAGTTTTGTTACTCTAGAGAACCCTAATACTAATATGGGAAATGTCCAATGTTGCTGGTGCATTTTGGCTGGGTTCAGAGTGTGGCGGGTACCAGAGCATTTACTGTGTGGATGACTACTTGTCATAGGCTGGGCAAGATGTTCATCCCATAGTTACATAATTTTTCTGAGCAAAAAGGGCAGTGTAATCTGGTGCTGGGTTGGCAGAATTTGCACCACACACACACACACACACACACCCCTAGATGGTATTTCTGGCTTTGGCATTTTCTAGCTTTGTGGATTTGGGACATTGCTATTTGCCCCGAAGTCCCAGTTTCTCCCTGTAAATCAGTGGTAAGAATTCTGTCCTAGAGTCACCACAGGGTGCAGGTCAAGAGTATGGGAGTGCTGAGTACAGGGCCTGCCTGGGGACAGCAGCAAGAGAAGCACTGTGGCTGTTGGGGTCTTGGGTTCCCTTGTATCACTTCATCCTTCTTCCAAGAGCAGAGGCCCAGAGCCAGGTGAGTGCACAGACAGTGGACAAGGAATGCTTAGCAGCTGGACCATGCAAAGGCAGAAAGGGATTCCCATAAAATCAACCATCCCATCTGGCTGTCAAAAAGTGAGATTTCTTTGGTTCGTTATTTTGTCATTTGTTAACATGCCTTTGAAACAACATTGCTATTTTCTCCTTTAAAGATTAGTTATCCATTCTCCAGATGGAAGTGCATTGAGTCGCTGTCAGGTTATGGATAAACATATCAGAAACTGAAATGTGATACCAAAATGAAGGGTTTCTACATTCTCGGTTAGCAACAACGCTATCAGGAATTCCAGGAACAGCCTTTGTTTGGTCTGTCGGTCTAAACCTGTCTTGGCTCTCAGAGGCTGGTCCAGTAACCAGGAACTGATCATCTCTATGCTAAAGGTGGCATCGTTCCCAAGCAGGCATCTGGGAAGAGTCAAGTTTTTTCCCTCCCTCTCATTCTTCCATAGCCACACCCTGAGACGCAGAATCCCATTTCACTTTAGTGACAGGTTTGGGTTTAGAAAAATAAGGCATTTTTCTTCTCAGTATTTTTGTTCATTTTACAAAACATAATTGTTCTGAAGTGGTTGGGAAAAAAACACTCAACTCTTTGTTGTGCTCAACAATGAACAAGAATTGTTTAAAAGCAAAGTTCATTTTAAAATCTCAATCAAATTCTTTTTATCCATGATGTCTAGAAGACTGTGGACCAGCCACATAGTAGACTGTACAAGGCTCTGTGTTAAGTCCTTTGTATAGATTCACCTGCCCACCTACCTGTGATGCCTTCCTCCCCTTTCCTTCCCTTCCCTTCCCTCTCCTCTCCTCCCCTCCCCTCCTCTTCCCTTCCCTTCTTCTCTCTCTCTCTCTCTCTCTCTCTCTCTCTGAGCTAGTTATTATTGGAATCATAGAGATGTACAATAACCCCACCAGGTCCATATACATGGACTTGGAATGCCAATGAGGACATATTGCCTTTGGAATGCAGGTGTTGATCCACTGTGATGCTGTGTGGCAAGGAAGTGCCTTTGATTCTGCCCAGGCCCAGCTGTGAGCTCACTTAGTTAACATTATCAGTGATGGATACAGCAGTCATGACCCTGCACTCCCTCTGTGCTGAAGGCTCTGCAGACATTATCTCATCTAATTATGTAAACTGAAGTAGATGTGATTGTTATACCCACTTAACAGAAGAAGCAAATGATCCTTGGGGAGATGAAACAATTTCCCACATTCCAATAGCTAATGAGCAGCAGCCCATGCTTCTATTTCTCTGAAACCTTGGAGAAGGATCCATAGGCTCCTTGTAAGTTCAGCCTTTGTGGGCTTTCACAGTGGTGTGCTTTTTCTTAGGCCAACTGTTGTAGTCAGCTTCCTATTTGCTGCACAGAAAGAACCCAAACAAAAGCGGCTTGTGGAGGAATGGGTTTATTTGGCTTATGGACTCGAGGGGAGACTCCATCCTGGCAGGGAAAACGATGGCATGAGCAAAGGGGTGGACATCACCTCTGCCACAGCACTGGAAATAGCAGCAGGAAGGTGTGCCAAATACTGGCAAGGGGAAGCTGGCTTATAACCCCATAAGCCCGTCCCCAACAACACAGCTCCGTCAAGGTTATAAAATCCAAATTGCCATTAGCTGAGGATCAATTACCCAGAACACATTCATTTGATTGTGGGGGACACCTGGATCAAACCATGACAGTCTGCCCCTGGCCCCCACAAAATAATAATCATACATGATGTAAATACAGTGTGTTCAGCTTAATTAATTGGTCCCCACAGCTTTCAACTGAGCCATAATACCAAAAATAAACCCATAATGGCCAGAACATTCACACTACAAAACATGAGGCACAGCAAAAACAGATTGAACCAATACAAGATTTAAAACAAGCAGGGCACCATCAATCTCTAACTCCAAGTTCAATGATTCTAAACAATAACAAGTCTCATGGAGATTCAATTCTGCCCCTCCAGCTAGGCTACTCAGAGTCCGGGAAAACTTCATCTGATGCTGGCAGTTCGCCTTCCACCCATCCATAGTCCTGGCATCTTATTGGGTCTCCATTGCAACCCCACAGTTCATCCTCATAGCTCCTTTGGGCTCCATGCAGGCAACCTAGCACACCTGCTTCACACACCGATGGCCATTTTTCAAAAACAAAACTGTGTTGCAAATCCAATGACCCTCTCTTCTTGTATTTGTTCTATTCCACAGAACCAGGTGAGCTGCCAACTTGTTAATCCAGGGGGGAACAAAGCATTCAGGCCCCTTACTTCAAAGAGTCTGCATTCTTCTTGCTGTTCCAATGCAGACCAGCTGGCCCAGTCTCAATGGTTGTAATTAATCTCTCAAACAATTTCAGGTGAATGGACAACAGTTTCGACCCAAAGATCTTTCTTTCTGTGCCATCTCCATCTGCTCACACCAGTCCATCTTTACGTAAAACAACCCTGCACAGGTTCCCAGGACACAGGCAGGCAGAATGCAGCAAGCCTCTCACACAAACTGCTTCTGGCACAGTCCTGACAAAGTTCTTTCTCACCCTCATAAGCCAAACCTCACAGTCCATAGTTCTCATTACATTCAGGTCTTTAAACTCTGACCAGAATGATCCAATATGCTGTACTTATAGCACTGCGAGGCGTCTCCTAGGCTGAGATTTCAAACCTGTCCATATTCCTGCATATCAATTCCAAAATGCCAAAGCCACAGAATCAGGGTTCTAGCAGCAACAGATGACCCCACTCTCTGATACCAAAACTGTTGTGGTGAGCATTCTAGTTGCTGCACAGAAAGAACCCAAACAAAAGCGGCTTGTGGAAGAATGGGTTTATTTGGCTGACGGACTCAAGGGGAAACTCCATCCTGGCAGGGAAAATGATGGCATGAGCAGAGGGGTGGACATCACCTCTGCCACAGCACTAGAAATAGCAGCAGGAAGATGAGCCAAATACTGGCAAGGGGAAGCTGGCTTATAACCCCATAAGCCTGCCCCCAACAACACAGCTCCATCGAGGTTGTAAAATCCAAATTGCCATCAGCTGAGGATCAGTTACCCAGAACACATTCATTTGTTTGTGGGGGACACCTGGATAAAACCATGACACCAACCATTTACACACAATCCTTACCCTGTACAGATAGTGGTACCTCTCTGCCCATAGCTGACTGGGTCCAGGACTAACACTCAACACAACCCAGTCTTCAGGGCCTGATTAGCAGCCTGTCCAGTGGGACAACTAAGCCTACATAGAAGATGATCAGAACCTTTTAAAAGCAGGTCAACACAATGAACTTGGGCCCTGAATTAGCAGGCAAGCATGATGAACCTGGGCCTAGGTGTAAGTCACATGCACATGAATCTCTGGGGAACCAGAAACATGTGTAGAACAAAGCAAAGAACCCAGAGAGAGTGTGAGCAGGGAGATGATGGCAGAAACAGGGTGGTGTCTGGAAACTTCACTTGGCTACTGGCCTTGGTTCCCAGCTTCATATGGCAGAAGGGCTCCTTGCTGCATGAAGAAGACCATCCCCATGCTCTGCCTCCTGAGTAAGCCTCCATAAATTCTCAGCACTATATCAGGAGTGGCCCCAGGAACTGAAGGTGCCTGCCCCATCAGCTACCCACACTTCTGAGCTGTGACTTTGACTTCCTGAAACCTCAGTGGCACCATTGGTAAGATGACCAAGGTGTGAAGACCAAATGAAGATGCAGACCAGAAGCCTTTGCACATGTAAGACCTTCATCAATGCCAGTCGTTCTCAAGTTCTTACTGGCCGATACTGTCCCTTGGGGGCTGAGGTGACATTGTAGCACTACCACTCTAACTGACTGTAGGATGTTAATTACAGAGGGAAGGGTAGGGGGGGGCATGTGCTATTCCATGATGCATCACCAAAGTGAGGACTGATGAGCTCTATGAATCCCACTCCCCTTCCCCCTGTGGTCCATGGGGAACATATTTCATTCACTGGCCAAAGCTTAAGGATGGAAATTATAGAGTTGTCTAGGGGAGATGGGAGCTCTGGTGCTTCCCCTTGAGGCCCTCACACAGAGCTTTTAAACTGCTCCTCTCATAACACACCAAAGTTCATGCACCCAGAGTGTAAAGAGTGGCTGCATATTTCAGTTTGGGGTCAGGCATGTTTCACCTCAGATGCCCTCAACACTTCCTTAGGGGTGCAGCAGGCTTCTCCAGTTGGACTCCTATGGCTGGCTGGACTTCAGGATTAGGTATGCTGTGTGGGAATAAAGAAACCATGAAGAAATAGTTCAATCTGTCTGGTTTTCTTTTCCCCTCTTCTTTCAGGGTGATGTGGACCAGAGGAAGTAGGGACTCTATAAAGGAATCAATACAATTTAAGGTAGGCAGGGGGAGGGGAAGTGGGCCCTGTGATTTGTTGGCACATTCTTCATAGAACTATGAATAAATTTCAAGCACTGCTCTACTCTTCTTAGGGTCACCTGCTGTGACCCAGGTGTGTACCTGCTATGTGCTTGAAACAATAGGAGAGCTTTAAATGGGTCACTAATAAAGGTAGTGAAGATTCAGCACATATTTGTACCTTCTGTGAGGTATTCTGGATAAATCCAGATAATAGGAATATAAAATAGTAACATTTACGAAGTGTTGGCTATGTGTTGATAGTCTTCTAATTATGCAAATCATTTCATTTTAGCCATCTCCCCCAATCATTTGTGGTAGGACTTATTGGTAGGCCATTTTAGGGTGAGGAAAACCGAGTCAAGTTACTTGCCTTAAATGGTGGCGATGGGATTTGAACCTTGGCAGTCAGCTTTTCTGCCTCTAGGCTGTCTCTGCTCTGCACTATGACCTTCACTGTAGCACTTGGTCATGAGTTTCCATAATCATACTTACCCTCCCTCACTAGAAGGAAGCCTCCTGCCTTCTGCTTGGATGCATCTATCCCCTCCCTTGAGCCCTAAACACCCAATAAACATTGATTGACTGTCTTTAAGAGAAGCTGTGAGGATGCATGTAAATCCCTAAGTCCCCTCACAATGCCACAATTCCAGATCGAGGCACAGATGGAAGAGGGAAAAGAGAGGTTCCTGGGCATAATTTTGTTAATTTACAACATTAAAAGAACTTGATCATTTAAAAATTAACCATGGCACGTAAATCAGCTCTTGCTGAGTGCTGCATCTTACCAAGAAGAAAAATGTTCGACCAGGAAATAGTTCTTACAGTAGACATGTTTGCATACACAAACAGTGCACAGCTGGGGAGACATTCAAATGTGGAAAACTCCACTCCTTCCTCCAAAAGATAGAAAGAATACATGACAGATGATTGATTCATATATGTACATATACATAAATCAGAAGTGGTAATAGAAAAATTATAGATAAATTATAACAGATAATAGGGAAAAAGAGATAAAAAGGTTGGAACATATTGCAGTGATATTCTCATTGCTGGGCCCAAACACCTGACCAAAAGCAGTTGATGGGAGGAAAGGGTTGATTTCAGCTTATAGTCTCAAGGGGAAGCTTCATCATGGCAGGGAAAGCATGGTAGAGCAGAGGATGGGCATCACATCTTGTCACAGCAGCTGGGAGGTAGAGGCAAGAGTGAGCTAGCTCTGAACACCCAGTGTTCTGGACTACTAACCCTCAAGGTCCATCCCCAGTGACATAGCTTTTCCAGAAAAGTTCACCTCCCAAATTACCATCAGCTGGGGGCTAAGTATTCAAAACCCGTGAGCCTATGGGGGACATTTCATTTAAACCAGCACAGAATGGAAGGAGAATAAGAGGGGAAGAAGAAAATAAAGAAAGAGGAAAAGAGACAGTTAGTTGTAATGTCGATGCTAACTGACAAATGAAGATTGTTTTGGCCATGTGAGAGAGCTGCTTATTTTTGGAAAAGAGACAATGGTTTTATGGAGGATTGCCAGACCAGGCTAAATCAAGGTGCGAGTTTTGTCTATCCACATGTTGAAATCCTTCACAAACAAGCTGCATGACTTTGGTAGGTTGTCTCCCCTTTGGGACTTCAGTTAAGATGCCTGTTTAAGGTTCTTAATGTTAACTTCACTGTTTTAACGCAAAACAGCAAAGGTTCATAACTTGGGCTCAAATTGAGGGACTTTTTCTTATCAGCCATACAACGCGGAGTGAGTTACTTACCAATTCTGTCCCTCTGCATTCTCATTTATACAACAATTGTGGATTATCATAGCACCGCATCCAAGGGTGGTTGTGAAAATCGGAAGAGATAGCGCATGTGCGGCACTTAAAGCCATGATTGATCTAGGTGCTTAATACCAGTAAGCTATTGTAACAACACACAAAATGCAAAAGCAGACAATTTCAAGAGCTCTATAAATGTAAATGTCCTTGTGGCTAGAAGATGAAAGAAATCTATAACCTATGCTTCGTGCTGCAAGCACAGAAAAGAGCTATTTGGGAGGGTTGACATTAGCGTATGCTTTTCTAGCCAAGACCAAGTTGTCATTACCTGGTGAGGGCAATGCCATTGCTTACTAACTTCCTCAGGACACTAGGGGCAGTGCTGAAGAAAAACTCCATACTCACCAGAGAAAGAAAGAGAAAAAATCTTATTCTCTCTTTATAGACTAGGAAATGGACACACCAGGAGTTTTGATGACTGCCCCTCATACAGGTCAGCAGGTGCTTCTTCCAGAATGCCCAGGAGGCATCTCACCTGATGGGCTCCAACCCTGACCCTGATCAATCCAGAATGTGTGTACTTGCCTGCCTGTCATCTATTCCTCCTTCCTGTAACAACTCCAGCTTTCCCTCTGGAAAACTTCCTGCTCACAGACTTTGTGTTTTGGGTAGAGCTGGCCACACTAGCCATAGTTCCAATGGAGAATCATAAGATCAAAGTCCCTCTTAAGAAATAACACTTTTCATTTTTCAGCTACAGAGCTTTATGAATGAGCGTGTAGCCCGGGGACTTGTGTTGCACCTATTGAAAAGATTCTCTGGATTAGGTTTTTCTTTCCGTTTTTTTTTCTATTCTCTCTTTCAACCAAACATATCTTTGCAATGTGGGGAGAACCATTCATGGCACTCTAAAGAGAGTATCTACTTCAGAATAAAGACAGTGAGCAAAAAGACAGATACACAAATTTTTCCCATCACTCTTCAGCACCTAGATATATCCATGACTGAAATCATAGCTTTGAGGGCTTACTTCCAGTTACCTGAGCCAATACAGTTGCTTTCTACTTAGGCAAGTTTGAAATCCCTGTGGACACACAGCTCACTGCATGTATTTATGAATGTCATGCTCTGTACCAAGAGCCATCATCAGAGACAGATTGAACATTCTCTGGACCCAGGACAGGCCTATGAAGAGGGGATCATTAACAGTGAGATAATGGCAAACCCCAAGGTAAGAACAGACTCTCCCACTCTGGGGGAATCCTAGAGGGATCCCCCAGGTAGAATCACAGGGTTCAGAATTTGTAGCTTAAAATACTAGAGGCTGGGAAAATTGCTCAGCAGTTAAAGGCACTTGCATACAAAGCCTGCCAGCCTAGATTTAATTCCCAGGGCACTCACTTCACACACACACACACACACACACACACACACACACACACACACACACACATGCACACATACACAGTCCCACAAATATAAATTTAAAAATACTTTGTATTTCCTCTCTTGACAAAGTGCATAGAAAAAAAGTACATTATTTTTAAAGGGATATAAGGAAATTAGAAGGTAGAGAATACTCTTTGAGTGGCTCAGATTGGTGAGGAATTCCTCCTTGGGTTTGTTTATGTAGAGAAGGTACTATCTGTTAACACTAATTTCTTCTCTCCCACCTTCAGACTCCCGGTGTTCTTTAGAAATGAATAGTGCACAAGTTAGCACTTGGGAAGCAGGGCTTGCTCACCTGTTCTGAACCATGCTCATGGCCATCCAGTCCCCAGGGTACACATTCTTCCCTATGAGGTCCTTGAACATGATGAAGGTCTCCATCAGGAAGTCCTGCAATAATAGCACAGAGCAGGTCCATCACCCTTCTCTCACAGGAATGCAAGTCCAGATCTTGTTGGCTGGTTGTGTTTTTTGTATACTCTTTCAGAGGGTCAGAAAGGCAAGGAACTCAGGTTTTCATCAAATAATCCAGTGAACGCCATGGCAGCATTCTGAAAGCTTAAAAATCAGCTCCCAAGATCCTTTCTCACCAATAGAAATGGAGTATGAATACTGGCTGAGAAGACACTTGGAAAAGAATAGGAAGTAAATGTATTTGTCGATGTGGTGATTTTGTAATCATCTTCCCAAGGGTGTATTTATGAAAGAAATAATCCACTACCTGACATCATCTCAGCAAACTATTATTTAAATGAGCATCTAATTAGCAGTGCTGTAAGCACAGTTCATTCATGTCACACATGCACAGAGCAGATTTGAGGAGGCACAGAAACCAAGACTCTTTTACTGCCCTTTGAAGAGGCCCAAAGTGAACTTGAACACACTCATCAAATTTTGCAGTGTACTAAACATGGCCTCTATCACTACAGAAAACAAATTCCAGTCAGCAAAGTCAAGAAGCACCAGCACTGAGACCCTCTTGAACGGGAGGTAATGAAGCCAGATCACTTGGGTGCTTTAGGTAAAGCTGAAAATCCAGAGTGAGCCCACTCGGAATTCCTGCCTTAGGCAGTGATCATTTCTACTGCAGACTCTTTGTTCAAAGGAAATCTCACCTGGAACCCAATATGTGAAATAGATCAAAGCAGATCAGCTCTAGTAGACCTTGTGTGTATGTGTATGTGTGTGTGTGTATGTGTGTGTGTTTGTGTAGGAGGAATATAACTTGAAAAATCATATCTTTTAAACTAAATTGGAAAGTTCTGTAAATGGAAATGACTCCTTTCCAACAGTTTTGCTTCGAGGTTCCCCTGTACTCTGTCAAATCCTAGCTTCCACATCAGTAGGTCAAGGATAATGTCTATCTCACAGAGCTTGCCATGAAGATCAAGTGTATACTGTGTTCTAGACAGATGCTTAGCACAGAGCCAGGATCCCTAAGTCACTAAACACTTGGCAATGATAGTGGTGAGTTATTCATCCTTGATGTTCCCTGGGAAGATGCGGCTCTCATGACCTGCACATCCACTACCTATAGGAATAAAGGAGGCTCTATTTCCCGGATGGACAGGTGGTTTCCGAGTAAGAAGGAACAGCATGATGCAAGGACGAGACTAGAAGTTGCAACCCCACCTCTACTCTTGGTAGCTACTGAGCCCCGAACAAACCAATTTTAGATTGAAAACTGTGACCTAGGCAATACTACTGTGTAGATTTCTTAAGAGAATATGTATGTTCTAATGAACATTCCTTCACCAGTGACCTCCTTGCATAAGGATCAAGAATTAAGAATTTGGTTTTGGGGGAGCTGAAGAGATGGCTCAGCGGTTAAGGAGCTTGCCTGCAGAGCCCAAGAACCTGAGTTTGATTCCCTAGTGCCCACATAAAGCCAGATGCACAAAGTGCCACATGCATCTAGAGTTTACAGCGACTGGAGGCCCTACTGCTCCCATTCTCTTTGTCTGTCTCTTCTCTCTCTCCCCTCTCTCTTCTCTATTTCCTTGCAAATAAATAAATACTTAATTTTTTATTTAAAAAGAATTAAGAATTTGGTTTTTCTATTTCCACCTTCTGAGAAACAGAAGATTGAATGTGGAGAAATCTAAGTTCTTTACTTCATTTTTGTCTTAGTTTTTGTATTTCTGAAAGAGTTCCATTTCTTATTATGGAAAGGAGAATGCAATGGGTGGATGGGTGAGGCCTTGATTTCTTAATGGTCACCCTTTTATGGGTTACTCTCTGAGGTCCAATTCTTGGTCCAATTCTTAGTCCTTCCTTGGGAATAAAGAGTCCAGTAACAGGACTCCTGATCTAGCAATGGATAAGAGACAGTGATGTGCTATAGCTTGGGTTGGTCTGTGTGGTACTAAAGTGATTGGCCCAGAGATGTGGACCACGGGAAGATGGCCCTGCAGCTGATGAGATGTGAAAGGCGAGAAGCAATGGGCTCGGGGTCTGACTTCCTCTATACACTTGGTCTCATAATATAGTACAGCCGTCTTTTGCTGAGTGATTACTGTGTGAGTACCATTATAATGTCCTATCATCTCTTCACAGGCCTGTGACACAGATGGTGTTCTCCTTGACTTGAGAAATGTTAGCTTGCCTGAGGTCACAGAATGACAAATCCAAGATTCAAACCCAAGACTGTGACTTCAACACCTATCATTTAAGCCCCAAAGAATGTGTAATTCATCAACAAATATTGTCTAAAGCATATGTACTTTATGCAGTAGATATTTACATCTCAGCTGTAACATGGACTGAAGACATGTTCCAGAATTGAAATACACAAGAAAATGGAGAATCAGACATGCATATTTATAACCTTCAACACATACTCAAAATCTCTGGAGGATCTTTTTACCCTAAACTCATGAGAAGCAAGGACTTGATATGTCATGGTTTCCCATCTCCCACCCCACCCCCAAATCCCGTTTCCTGCAGACTCACCACAAGGTCTGAGCTGTTCTGGAAGGTCTCAATATAGAAGGAATAGTGTTGGTCACCCATCTGGTCCAAGATGGCTGTCATACATGCCACAAAATGACTCTGAAAGACATAAAGAAAACTATGGTGAGTGAGTAGAATAAAGGATCATGAGATTCCTCTTTTCCATTTCTGTGACTTTAAACTATAAAACATAAAACCGTGCTGGGCAAGGGCTGTTCGGGTATGAAGAATTTCCTCTTGCCCAACCAGCACAGGAAACAACCTGTAAGGAAATGTCCTAACTGCTGATTCATTGAGAATTAATTACTCTTTGGATGACTTTTATATACCTGGAACTATGAGAAGAGCTATAGACACCAAAACACAGCTCCATTGCCTTTCCTGCTAATTGTACATTGGGAAAAGAGCTTTGCATGGATGTCAAGAAATCCAGCCTATGGCAAGATCCTGGTGACAGTTCTGTTGTTTGACAAATAATTTTGCCTGTGCAAACCCCAGTCACTATTCTGACTGGGATGGTAATTCATCCATATCTACCCTCAGAAGGGTTATCAGATTGCACCTGGTAGTGTGTTCAAGACTCTGTAGAGGAATCAGTTATTGGATCTCCATAAACTGGACAGTGAGAGAACCTGGTACCTACCAGGATTGGTTCTTGTTAGGAGTAAGAAAGATAAAAGAAGGGGTTGGGGAGATGGCTCAGCAGCCAAAGATGCTTGCTTAAAAAGCATGTTCACCCTGGTTCAATTCCTCAGCTAGTCATATAAAACCAGACAGACATGTGTTTGCAATGGCAAGAGAGCCTGCTTGGCTCATACACCCATATGTGCAAATAAATAAAAGAAAAATGAAAATAAGATAAATGAAATAAAGAACAAGCTGGCTGGAAATTTCTGTTTGTGAGTTTATTTTCGACTTGGAAAAGAATAATTAGGGTTCAGGCAACAGGTAAATCAAGATGGAGACCTGAAGAATCCCTTGGAGCACAGGAGCAAGAACCACACCCATTCATGCACCACGAAAGCACCAGCCTTTTCCCCCCAGATGGCCAATGTCAGTGTCAGTTTTAAGGTGCACTGGCTCTGGAGCAGGACTCGGGGAGGTTCATTTTGGAAGTGATAAGGGAAACACTGGCTGCTGACCCAGTAGGGCTGTACTGGCATTCCTAACAATTACCTCCCACAGGATCCCATGTGGGCTGCTATTTTGGACTGAGGACATCCCAAAGTGGTCCATCCCAGGACAGATTTGTAGAAGGTAGCCTGGCTGATGTGCACAGGAACATCCACTTCTAAAGACAGGCTTTGAAGTTTTATGTTTAAACCAGAAACATGGAAAGGGATTGGTATCACAAACTTCTGCCTTTGTTTAAACAAAAAAGTTCTTTTCTTAAAAATACCAAATACGCACATGCACGCATGCACACACACATACACACCATATATATGTATATGTGTATATATATATATATATGCCAGATTATAGGTTTAGAATTCTGTCCTAGTGATAAAAGAATATCCCCAGTGACCCCAGAAAGGCCTTTGGCATTCCTCATTAGTAATCTTTAGAGTTTTCAAAAAACTTATTTATTGTCAATGATTAGATACATTGTATGAGCAAGACTTGTGATGGTACCCACATGTCCCTCCTCCCTGTCCCCAACGCGCTGGGACCCTCCTCAGAGGGATTGCTGGACCAGTCCATGGGGTGAGGGGCTATGAATTGTACAAGAAGTAGCCATTTTTTTCTGTGTATGTTGTTGCTGAGGGGGGCAATGTCTCTGGATATTCTCCCCCACCATGGCTCTTACAATCTTTCTGCCCCCTCTTCCTCTAAGTTCCCTGAGTCATGGTGGGTGAGTTTTAAGTCTGCTTTACTGTTGAGGTCTTACGAATCTCTGGATTTCTGCTTTGGACTATGTTGCGTGTCCTCAGTGTCTGTCTCATTACTGTTTCATAGGTCACCTGACTTGCTGTGGTGGTGGTTCTCTTGCTCATCTCAACACTTCCTCAAAGGTTTCATTTGGACCCTAGATGATGAGTTAGGGGTGGTTCATGTCCTGCCTCCCTGTCAGCCATCATCCTATGACATTTTGGGAGAATCAGGTTGTCCATGGTTCTTGCTGTCTTCTGAAAAATACAAAGAGAATCTCCACCAGAAGCTCTCATCTGCCAAAGTAGCTTCCAGAGATACAGATTCTCATTTGCTTCCTGTTTTCTGGGTTAGGAAGTAAGGGGTAGTATGTTTTTCCAGGCAGCAGAACCAGCTATAGAAGAACAAAATGAACATGGAGGGCCCTTGTTTGACTGTATTAAAAACTTTAGAACAGCCATGTGACCATGCCTTCCCTGCATGATGAAACTCCCCTAGAAAAATCTAATCTGAATCAACCCTTTCCTCCATGAGCTGTTTCTGCTTGGGTGTTTCATCCCAGCAATAAGAAAGTCTAACTGTTAAGAACTTTAATTTTTTTCTTCCTTTTTTAATAATTAGAAGCACTGTATGAAAAAGTCTTATGTTGGTACCCCCATTTCCCTCCTTCTTGCCCCCAATCCACTGAGGGCCATCCTCAGTGGGATTGCTGGAACGGACCATGGGATGGAGGGCTATGAAATGTGCAAACAGTAGACAGTTTTTCGGAGGGGGGAGCAATACCTCTGCATATTCCCCCGCCCCATTGCTCTTATAATCTTTCCATCCCCTCTTCTGCAAAGTTCCCTGACCGTGAGGGGTGAGTTTTAAGTCTGTTTTACTGTTGAGATCTTAAGAGTCTTTGGACTTCTACTTTGAACTATTTTAAGTATCTTTGGTGTCTGTCTCCATGGCTCAGAGGCTAAACGTACTTGCATTAAGCATGTTTTTTTGTTTTATTGTCCATAATGAGTTACATTATTTAATAGGCAAACAATAAGTTGTTATCCCAAGTCCCCAATGCCCCTCTTCCCAATCCCCACTCAGCTGAATATCCTCCTCTGTGGGACATCTGGATCAGTCCGTAAGCACCTTTTTGATAAGCTAACAGTCATCTCCTGCTCAGACCTCCAGGGGGTGGTGGCGAGTTTATGAAATTATTCCCCCCTTTCAAACCAGACTGAACACCCTTATTACAGTGGTTAACTTGACCAGGTCCCACTCAGACCAAGAAATGAACTTTATTCTTGATTATACCTCTGGCCAGGCTGAAAGCAAGAAAGGAAATTTTCTAGTTTGAAGAATACAGAAGTGCTTATGTGTGTGTAGAAATAGATTTCCTCTACTTTCTCTAGCTCTTCTCTCCTTCCTTCAAGAATTCAGCCTGTGACCACTAGAGGTCTTTCCTTTTCACATGGTAGATGCTGTGCAGTTTGTTCGGCTTTTTATTTATTCCTACGTGAGCAGACCCACTACACTTCTTGCATATAAACAGTGAAAATTACAACATAAAGGGCTTATTTTTCCTTCTTTTGGAGTTATTTTGCTGCTGGTCAAAGCCTGTCTCTTTGTGCAAGGAAGGGGAACATCATCTGCAGGTAATTCCACTGCTTTGAGGTAAGAGATGTGGGAAGGTTTTATCTTAATTTTTTTTGCGATCGATGGTCTTGTAAGAGAATATGCTGTCGTCTGTTGGACAATACTTTTAAAGCTTTGGCTTAAAGGAGTGATGGTACTGTGAGTTATTTAGGGAGGGCATAGGGAAGTATGGGGGTGTGGGGGTGTGGTGAAAAAAATCTACTATTGTCCAAAAGGCAGACTGCCCCAAATGCATAGATATGGAATGCTTGTAATTTCCAATGGCTTGATTTGAATTTGAAGTGGACAAAAAATAAATCCCAACAAACCTCAGACCTTCAATTGCTTAGAATTACCTTGAAAAGGCTGCCTTCTCTGGGAAGCTTTGTTTAGGGAAACTTCTATGCTTCCTTGGGTTTTTTTTGGGGGGGGAGGGGGAGGTCGGTATTGTTATTTTGTTGGTTTTTTGTTTGTAAAAAAAAAGAGGGCCTCTGGTACCCATTAGAGTGTAAATTTTATGAAAAAACCGATATAATTTCACCAGGAGTCAGCCAGTATGTTAGAGTTCACAGATCAATCAAAATTGCTTTACCAGCTTGTTAATTTCTTTGTCGTGAACTACACATAGAAAACCTCAGCTGGATGTCTTTCAGTAGGATTTCTGGTGCAGAAGTTTGGACAAGTTATCTGCATTTGCCTGTTAATGAAAAATTACTGTGTTTTACTTCCAACGGGAAGCATCCTGCTTTTCTACAACAGTGCCTAGCCCACTTTGGTATCTTATCTGATCCTTGGGAAATCACACAGTTGTGACCGATGGGTACCTGAAATGGGATGAGATGCCAGGAGCAGGTTTTACTCTCTCTTAAAGGCTCGTCATTGTTAATGAATTTAAAGCATGCTCTTTGTCACACAGTGATAAAATAATGGAATCACATTATGCTTCTCTGACATGTGTAGTCCTTGTCTTGGCCCTCGCCCTTTCAAAAGTTCAAGGCCATACTTCCACCCCATATGTCTTCAATCCTTAGAGGAACTGGGAATAGGGTCATTTGCCTTAGTAACTGGCACAGCTCTAGCATTGGTTCTGCTGAAACTTTATAGTGTAGGAGTTCCAACTCCCTGCCCCATCAACAACCTGAAAAGGCCTCAATGCTACAAGGTATACTCAGGGGGTGAGGGGATCCCCCGTAGTCTCGGCTAATAAGATCCTCTCTTCCTATTCCTGGCAGAAATTCTGTAATCGACATATATTTACTACCAAGGCATGATACAGCCACTCATCCGTTCCCAAGCAGCATGCTAGGGGCCTGGATAGGAAATTGCTTCTTAAAACAGAATACCGGTAGGACTTGCATATTAAATTCCAGAGAGAAATTGAATCTGAGATTTGCACAAACCAGGCAGAGTCACCTCGCTCCAATCGGGTGGTTTGAAATGTGGCTATTGAATCACAGCATGGAGAGACGTGGTTGAAATTAGGTCAAACGTGTAAAAATAAGTGCAATCATTGTGGGCACTTGGCTGATGAGGGGCTACTTAATGCCCTGAGTGGCAGAGCTTATTCACCATATAGAAACTTCTCAGCGATCCCAGATAATCAATTCTTTGAATTAATTCAACCCATCACTATGTGCAGAGGTCCTGCACATGTAGGAGAGAACTGGGGCTTTAAGGGAAAACAGTCAGGGTCTCTTTACCATGTGATGGCAAGGGAGAACAGGTGAAGACCCATGGTGTGTAAGCAACGTTAGTTAGCTGGGATGCTGATCCAGGTAGGAAGCATCCCCAAGTCATTCCCCTCACTGCTTTGCATTACAAATCACCACCACTAACATCTTATCCATAATACCAATAGTTCTGCGTATGGCATTCAACTTAAACGTTTCTTTTTGACAACCTCTAAGGGTAACACACATCTCTCAGGTCTCCTGCAGAGACTAGTGCAGGGAGACAAAGGCTATGATTTGCTCTGATGTGAAAAAAAAAACAAAATAAGGGAGAGGGTCCCTGCTGCTGCAAGGCATCCCCCACTCACCTGAAATTAGTGGGAGGAATGAGATCTCAGAGGGAGGAAGTGTCAACTTTGGGAGCTTGCTACCTAAATGCCAACATTACTATGCGATACCAGCTGGTGACATGTTGCTATAGTAACTTCAAGTAACGTGCACGACCAAAATAAAATAAAATATAGAAAGCATCAAGGAGAGGAGACGGAGGAAAGTTTGCATGCCGAAGGAGGCTTGTAGGAAGATGAAAAGTTTTTCTATGAGCCATGCTTTGCAGACTAAGAGCGGCCGAATGCCACTCTCGGGCGGTATTCTCTGTTCACCCCCGTGTCTGCCATGTCTTATGTAACAGATTTTCTTCTTGGATGAAACTAGTGCTGTCTGTGGGGTGGATCCAGGACTGGAGGTGAGAGGCCATGGTGTCACGAAAAGCAAGGGCTCTGAAACCCATTCATCTTCAGCTTTGCCAGGCCTCTCACAGGTGTAGTTGGAGCAATCTCTGAGGCAGCTAGGATGTGGTGTGCATGCTCTTATAACAACGGGGCACACTGCTAAGTGTCGGGGTACAGCATGACAGTTCAGGCTATGCTCCCAACAGCTTACATCTGGAGCTAAGAGTAGGGGCCTAGCAGACAGGCAGCCTGGGTTCAGATCTCAGCTCTACCTATTGAAGTCTTGTGACCTTGAGTATTTTCTGTGCCTTGGTTGCCTAATTTGTCGAAGAAAATAAAACTATCCCTTATTCATATGGAATAAAGATTACTTTAATTCATGTAAAGAACCTTGAGTGTAGAAAGCCTTCAATAAACATTAGATATTATTATCAATTATTATTATTGCCTTGTTGCTGATTGTGGTCCAGAGAAACTATGCAGATTAGCTAGTTAAAATTCCTGACCTGCTCAGAGGAAATGACGACTCTGTCTACCAGTGACAGTCTGTGGACATATCAAATGCTCCCCATGACAGTTCCACACCAACAGCTCTGGGTCCTTCGACTCTAAGCAGGCTTTGGTTAACACCATGTCTTGAGTTCAGCTGGTTAGTAAATGTAGCATGTGCCTCTTGGAACAGAACATGCTGAGAAAGACATGTAGCTGGCAGGTATGAGAGAATTGGTGCTATTGTGTAAATTCTTCAAATGTATGAGATACAGCTGTCTTCATGGAAAATTTAGCCCCCAGTTCTTGGTCATAGCAAGTGTCTGGCCCTGTGTCATGACACACTGGTGACCCACAGGTCCTGCTGTGTACTAAGTGAACTAAGTCTCCTTCCTTCTTGGGGAAGTGGCTTCATGGGTACAGATCAGGAGGGTTATGTGATCTGCTTCAGGTCAGAGGCAGAGCATCCTAGGAGAACAGAGGTGCCTCCTGGATGCCATATACCTCTGACTGTGCCTGGCATGGCCCATTTCTACAATACATGAATCCGGAAGGGCTAGTGGTGTGCCCCCTGCCTGACTGTGGGATTAATGATGGATTAACTCTCCAGAGAAGTCAGCACCAGAACCATAGGCAGTGTCTCCTGGGAAAGAAATCCTTCTGACAGGGAGAAGGAGGGAATCAGGAAGAGGAGTCTGCATTTGTCACACACTCTTCTTTGAACCTCTAATCCTAGCTGGAGCAAGGGCTTGCCTATGAGATCATGTCAAATCTGCTAAAGGACACGATGGGATGTTGAATCACAAGGGGAAGTGGGAGGAAGGCAGAGCCCACTCATTCATTCCTTGTGCCCAGGACATTATGTGTTCATCAGTGTCTCCTTGATATGTCTCAGCATTCGCAAGAGGCCAGCTTTATACCCATTTTACAGATGAGGAAAGTGAGAGGCACAAAGCCAAGCACCTTACCTAGACAGATATTTAGTAAGTGATGGTTCAGAAATGAAAATCTAGGCTTTCTGTCTCTAAAATTCTGTCTTGTTTTCTTAGACTGACCACACCTCTCACATCAGCTCCACTCAGCAAAGAGTTGTGCCCCTTTATTCACCACAGTATTGCCAGGATCTGGAATTGAACTTGCATATTGTATGAACTCAGTACATGTTAGATGAGAGGTTGAATTTATCATTGCATTTCCTGTCTTGAAAAGAATGTCACAGGGCTCCTCCTCCACACACTGAAAAATTACAGTCATGTATTAACCACCTCTGACTTAGGAGAGAAATCCTAAATCCAGAAATCCAAAAGTCTTTCTAACTCTGAGCCTACATCATATCAAGTCTGAGTGGGATAATCCTTTCACCATTCCATGATTCCAAAAGTACTTCTTGAGCATCCACTATGTGCTGGGTATGGCTCTGGGTGCTAGGGCTGCAGCTAGGAACAGGGTTATCAGTAGCATTCTCTTAAGAGGCTCTCAGGTGGGTCAGGTGGGGCTAGGATTAAGGAGACATACCTTAAATAAATCAGCACATAGGATAATTTTAAAGATGCATGCTATTAACGACATGCTAGAAAGCAATGGGAGCCATGGAATGAGAAGCAACCCGTTTTTAATAGAGTGGACAGTAGAGTGAAGCCTGAGAGATGAGAATGGCCATGCAAAAACTTGTAACAGCATCATGAGGTCAAGCAATGGGCAGAAGCAAAGACACGGAGGATGTGCTGGGGGTGTCTGTGGACCAGGATGAAAGCTATGAACAACGGAAGGCAAAATATTAGATGAGGCCCCAGGGTCAGGCAGGCAGGGCCCAGCTTGCAAGGGCCCATGAGGGTCAGGGACAAATTTGGATTGTCTCCTTAGTTCAAGGGGATGCTCTTAATTTGAGTGTTAATAAACTTGCTCTGGCCGATGTGGTCTGTGGATCCCCTCTTTAAAGAAGGAGTTTCTGTGTCTTACATGTAAGCCCATCTCCAAGGCACTACACTAGACTGCTCCCGGGGTCATGGGTTCTTAAAATGTGTAAAGTGACGGTTTCAGTGTTGGTGTTCCTTATTCCTGGTGACACCGTAACTTCTTAGCACATGCTTTTCACTAAATGATTATTCCACAACAAAAATCTGTCCCTTCCTCCATGGGAGCACATGTAGACTCTGGTTTGACACCGACTCCATTTGTTTCTGAGTTCAGTGTGCTCGGCTTCCGTTGTTCATTGCTGAA
Organism: Zapus hudsonius; assembly: GCA_004024765.1. Classification (NCBI taxonomy): domain Eukaryota; kingdom Metazoa; phylum Chordata; class Mammalia; order Rodentia; family Dipodidae; genus Zapus; species Zapus hudsonius. The sequence continues at coordinate 12,335 of PVHP010000342.1, read as the reverse complement.
TAAACAGAAACCTGCTCCTGGCTGCTCTCGTCTCTAATTAACACCATCGGAGCCTGGGGGACCTTACCTAAGAAGCCAGCTTGGTGGGAAATTGACTATCATTCAGTTTTTACCTAAACAGATGATAATTTTTCTGTCTCTAACTCCATCCACAGAGTGTGAGCAAGGAAGATCACAAATTTGATTGTACAAGAGGCGATATGGAAACAATGATTTATTCTGTGTGGGCTTCTAAGCTTCACACTAAATGTTTCAGGAAAGGCTGTGATGGAAAGTCTATCTGGGGCCTTCAGCTCATATCTCTCAACCAGAAGCATTGCCGAAGTGTGGAGCTTTGGGTGCTCATTGTGCCCTAAGAAGCTTCTGAAACTTACAGCTGGGTAAAAAACGACCCAAGGGTAGATCTCCACAGGAAAAGATCTCACAAAAGCACATCAAGTCAGACAGGAGAAACTGTGAACAAAAAGATTTGAATAACAATGCACATTTAAAGGACTAATTGTGTGTCAGATAGGGAGTTAAAGTATTTCTTCATCTGTAAGGAGTTTTTAGAGGGTTGTAGCAAGGAAAGGAAACATCTCGAAAGAACATAGGCTATGATCAGTCATACACTGCTGAAAACTGCACTGAGGGATATGACAGACAACAGTGGCTGAGCACTTACTATGAGCCAAGAGTAGCAGGTGGATGTTGGTAAAACTATTTGTACTTTACAGATGAGGAAACCAAAGAGCTCTGAGGTAACACAATTTGACTCCTGAATGCTTTTGTTTCTTTTCTCTAAATAAAAAAAAGCACTATTGCTTTTTAAACATTAAATAATCTTATTATAAATAAAATGAAGTAATACCTCAAAGTTCAATGAAGAAAAACAATGCAGTATTTCATCTTAATACCACACTGTCAAACATTCCCTGGGTATCAGGAAACATCATTCTAGGCATCTTTTCTCCTTATATAGAGGTGGAGGGAGGAAAAGGGTGGGGTTACCCAGATTGTATAGGCAGGCAGACCAATCAAAGTGTAAACACAGCTACACACAGAACTGGCTGCTTACTGGCTGTGCTTCATGGCCTAGGATCTCTGGTGATTATAGGTTCCACTGAGACCACCCCTCCATTCCCTTCATCACTTAGAGATCTTTATGCAGAGTTCTATGTGGAAGACCAATGCCACATACTAGGATGTATTTTTGTTTTCCCAGAGCAGGAGCTTTGCTGGAAATGCACTGGACAGATATCTCCTGGGTTCCTTGACATGCTCTGGAGCTTTGGAAAAGGTGTTTCACTTCTCTTGGTGGATGGGGATTGAATACAAACTCTGTAGGACTGCAGGGGTGGTGAAGACAGAAGCCAAGGGCAGAAGGTCCCCTAAGGAGTCTGGAACTCACAGCTCCTCAAAAAGTGTCTCTTCATGCTCAGCCTCAGCCCCTTCCAAGTACCCAGGAGCAGTTTGTTGACCAGTGGGGAAAACACTAAATTCACTTCACGTTGACTGGTAGAGGGTGCTTTAAACCTTCCCATGGACCCAGGAGCCGCACTGCAGATGAAGATTTACAGTGTCTCCCTGCTTTTCCCTTGACTCCAATTTTAAAGGAACAGAGGGACAGGTTGTTCACAGACAACTGGGTAGCCAGGCCAGAGATTTCAGTAGGAAAGACTACTTTGTGGATAAAAGGTTTTGTTCAGTGTATACCTTGTGCTTCCTTTGTGAGAACCACAGAAGATTGTCTCTTCTTTCTCGCTCTGAACTTCTAGCTCAACTTAGCAGCCAGCCTCTCTTGGTGCATCCCTCTACTTCCCGAAACAGGTTTATTTCCTTGGCTGCAAGGGATCTGGAATTTTCAGCACATTCAGGTACCAGGGGCTAGTCCTGCTTATTGAGTGTGTGCGGAAGGTGACCCCTTAGAAAATGGCATGGCTCAGTTCTGCAGTGACTAGAAAAATCAAAGACACTCAGATGGTAGCATGCTCAACTCAGATCTGGGGAATTTCCCTTTCCCAGACAATTGTTCACCCCCAATTAGTCAATTAATTAGCAAATACTTAACAATGAATATGTATGTAAGGAGCTGTGCTAGGTATGATCATGGTTTGTGCCCTAATCATGAGGAGATTCTGTCTCTGTCACCTACCTTATCTATTTATCATCTACACAATCTGTCTGCCATCTCTCATTAGATCATCTGTCATCTATCATCTCTATTGTCTATAGCTGTCAATTATCTATATGACACCTCTTTATTATCTATCTCCTATTATCTACCTGTATACTTACCAATCATCTATAACAATGGTTATCAAATTGAGGCCTTTTCACCCCCAAAGGGTATTAAACAACCAGAAAATATTTGTAGATGTCCTAAGTGAGGAAAGGGTAAAGGCAAGCACTACTGAAATGACCTACAATGCACAGGACATCCCCCACAATAGAGAATGACCCAGCCCAAGATGTCACTAACACCAGAGACAAAATGCATTATGGTGCTGAGTGACAAGTACAAAATGAAAGCTATAGGAAATGTTTGCTCTAGGCTTTTGAGAAGAGACAGAAATGGGTTAGAGATAGATATTCAAGGAAATTGTCACAGTGCATGTAGACGTGAGGTACCATGAGGCTGAGAGAGATTAAGCTACTAAGGGGAAAGGACATTTGAGATCTATAATAGAAAGTACATTTCATCATATAATTTGATTAATTTAATTGATTGGAAGTGACTGCGTAGAAAGTTGTATCGGGAATGATTCTGAAGCCAAGTCTTAGCTCAGCAGGAAAGCGGTGGTGATCGATTAGTGATGTCTGCCAGAGGCTAGCGAGGGGAGTTGATAGTACATAGGCTGAGAAATTGCTGTCCCACTTTTAGACACTGAAAGAAAATGAGGACAGAGGCAGAGGTGGAAATGAGCAAGGGGTATTGGTACTGCAGAAGTTCACAGAGGGAGATCACAAGAAATGTGTGTAGAGCTGACTGAGGAAGGGCTGGAATGCCAGGCTCTGGGCTGCAAAGCTCAGTCTGTAGGTAATGGGATGCCATGCTGGCACCTGCCTATAGTGTTGCCTCCGGGCCAGCTCTGCTGACGAGGTCTTGAGCAATAAAGAAAACTACTCAAAGTCCTCGCTCTTCATTTCTATAAAGGGAGTACTGTTTCATCTGTTAACAGTAAAAACTGGCGGCATCATCATGCGCTGGCTTTTATGAAGCTGATCCCAATGATGAAAAAGTCCTGCGAAGCTGAACTCGGAGATAACTGTTTGAAAAGCTGACGCCAAGGGTTCCCATTAATGAGTTCCTGCAAAGCCCTTCTGGATAGTGCAGTCCTTCTGATGTCCAAGTTTGTGGATTGGGGGGAGGTGGAAGAGGAAGAGGGGGTGGAAGCCCAGTTTTGGGCTCTCACGCCAGCTGACCCTAGCTTAGACACTGCCAACCAACCCAAGTCTTCCTGTCAGTCCCTGACCCCACAGACTGGCTCTTCTGGCAGTAACCATCTGGCTCTGGGATGACACTTCATCTGCTCCTTGCTTTGCAAGTTTCCAAATGACATCACGCTCATCCCCGACTTCTCCCATTCTTCTCACTACTCCCCTCTTCATCCCCCACTTGTCCCACTTCCTAGTTCTCTGCGTTAGCTGCCAGCAGACACCATTAGGAAAGGTGACACTGCAGCTTGGCACGGAAGCAAGTCCTCTCCATCTTCCCCGACCCTCCCCGCACTGGCCACAGACTTGCCTGGAAGCTTTCCTCCTGCACCCAGCTCACAAGCCATGGTCCAATCCACACTCAATTAAAAAATGCCATCATGCCATCAGGAGAGCTGGCCTGGTGGCAGCCAGATATCAGATCAGCTTACTAAAGCCCCATATCTACTAATTCCATCTAGAAAAGGAAAAAAAAAAAGATGTCAGAGTTTTCTGGATTGATTTGTTCTTGAAATCCCTAGCTGATGGCTGCCCCCTGCCAGGCCTGCAGACATTCTGGCAAAAGTCAAATCAGAGTTAGATCTTAGAGTTAGAGAGGTGATGGGGAAGGTGTTCCCTGGAAGCCAGAACCCAGAGAGGTTGGGAAGTGTCCCCAACATTACACACCCTCTGAAGGGGCAGAGATGACACCAATAGGTATGTTCATAATGTGACCACTCACTGTATCACTCTCCAAACTTCCAAACAGTGGTTTCCTGACCCTTCACGTTCCCACAAACAAAACTGACCCCATACCTCATTCTTGTCTTGATACCCAGAATAAATAAAAGCCAATGAATAATTAAGTCTGATCCCTTCCTTGCTATATACATTTCCAGGTTTGGGGCAGAACAAGTCTCAAAATGAAATACTAATTTAATCTTTCAAAAAGCTTGGATAGGTGTCTTCATGACCTCTGCTTTGATATACGTTCTGTACCCAGCACCTGGAATTTGGTTGAGAACATCAAGTTAAAGGCCAAATGTTGTCCACTGAAGTCCCTGAGAAATGACAGTCATGAGAGACTACAGAGCAGGTTCAGGTGGGGGAGACTGTGGGAGGTTCCCTTCCCTCCTGAGCCCACAGAAATGCTTTGTTTAGCTAGCCACACATTCTAAAACTGTTTGACCATGTCAACATGTCAGGACTAGAAGAGATTGTGTACAAATCAGTGTGTCTGGTTGGTATTCTTAGGATGCGTTCTCACAGGCATCCCTGAGAGCTACTCCTCATCAGGGGCAGGAGGACACTTTCCTTTGAGGTGGCCTGCTGGATGCAGGTGATCAGCCCATCTCAGTGGGCCTTTCAGGCTTAGTGCTGTCAATCTTGGCTCAGGAAACCCCTCGACCAGGCAAGCCAGGACAACTGGTCACCTGCTTGGCCTTGATAGGTTCTGAAGGTCTGACTCCCTTCCCATGGCTTTCTTGGGCTCATACACCCCCAGAAAAGCACTTGAGACTGCCCACCATCTGGGTCCAGCTGCCCGCATCTCCTCCCCCTTGCCTACTGCAGACTTTTCCTTCCCATGGCATCTGCAGTCTCCCCCTTAATGCTCTGAGACGTGAACAGTAACCCGTTTCTCAAGTGCTACACTGGAGTGGCTTCCTTCTCCAGGAAGCCTTCCTTGACTCCACCTGTCTCTTCTGTCCCCAACAGAACAAGCACTGCCCCCCCCATGCTCACTCACCCTCACTTCCTCCTCCTCACTGGTAACATGGCATCAAGGGATTAGACCTTGGGGGTGACCTTCCTACAAGACTCAGAGGGACAGAAAATTGCGATAGTATCTGAAAGTATGAAAATTGTTCAACTTAACTTGAATATAGGTGTGAGCTCTGCATGTGATTCCTCACAGTGAACAAATGAAAGCAAAGCATCCCTCGTGTATCTGCATCAACTCCATGGCCACTGGTATCCACTTCTCCCTCTACCCCTATGTGGCTCATTAGCTCACGTCCATGTCTGCCCTCTATCAGCCCCAGAGAAACTCAAGTGCAGGAGGCTTTTTTCCTCATCTTTATCCTCCATACTTGTCACAAAGCAAGTGCCCAGTGAGTGAGGGAGAGAAAATGGATATGGGAGTGGTTGAGCTCCCATCAGAGCCTAAGAAAATCTCACTGGATGCCATTTTAAAGGAAAAAGAGTTTCTCAGTTGCCCCATGTCCCCAGGATCTGGAGTGCAGGTGATCACCCTGAGTCAAGCCAGAACAACCAGTTTAGGTCTCAGGTCAAACTGACATTCCTCTGATTCACACTTCACACTTCTGATAAGACTATAAGATTACAACACACTCAGCTCAGTCTTAGGGTCTTTCTGATAAATAAAGGAAAGTTCAGGAAGATTATTCTCTCTCTTTGAAGCCCTGGGCTTCTCCTCTCCCTCCTTCCCTTTTTTTTTCTCTCTCTCTTTCTCTCTCTCTCTCCTCTACACACACACACACACACACACACACACACACACACACACACACACACCACACATACACACAGTCTATCAATGAGCCCTGGAGATTTTGAAATGTGTTCATTTCTCTCTCCACTCTCAGGAGTAAGATAGTCACTATTATTGTAACATTTTAAAAGATTCCCTAGCGGCCCCAGCCCCCACTCTGTTTCTTCCCCTTTCTTCTCTAGGTTGCAATCAGCAGTGAGTCCTCTGCAATGCAAATGATAGGGAGCCTCACTCTGGTTTAAAACCTTCAGTGGATCCCTACGCTTTAAACACTACTGTCAGCCACACAGAACCTGCCCTAATTCTTGTCCAGCCCACACTTCAGATCATATTCTGATCACCTCCAGCATCCTACTGATTCACCTGCAACAGTAGTGAGTAGTCAGCAGCCCACCCTCGGACCCGCCTCGACATCATCCTTTAGAACATCATTATCATCTACTGAAACTCAGTTCTCAGAGTAGAAATCATTTCCTCAGGGATGCTTTTGTGACTCCCTCCACCTGAAGTTTGGGACTTTCTTCTGCCATATTTCCTCATGCTTGGCATTATCATAGCCCAGAGGAGGCCCTGTCTGTTTCTACCACAGGGCCATGAAGGCTTGGGTCATAATTCTTCATATCTATTTATCTCTAGGACAGTGTCTGGTACACAGAAGTACTTAGCTTAGTGAACAGAAATGTGATCTCGGCCAGTAGTACAGAGGAGGCAGGTATACCCCAAGGCATGTGCTAATTTCAGTCTAACTTGAAGGTACACGGTTTCTTCAAAGGGATTACACTAATGCCTGGTCTGTCCTGGGAAGTCACTTTCACCATGATGTGGTGGCTTGAGCTGAGTGGGAAGGGTACAGCTATTGGAACCCTGGCCAGTTTTTCCCTTATGGATATAGTAAGAATACTTCACCAAGGGTCAGGAGCCTACAGTCTGAGCTCTAGTCCAAACAAGTGCTGTCTGTGTGACCCAGGCAGGGTTGCTTTTCCTCTCTGGTTCTCTCCAGCACAAAGATTGACAGTTGGCATCTTCTACCCTGTGTGTGTTGGCTTGGGCATGTGCATTCTGGTTTCAGCAGTGACTAGAGTGCATGGGATCACGTTCCTTCAAGAGATAACATGGTACTGGTGGGAGTAGGTTCTCAATGAATGGTGACAGCTGAGTCCAGGCACATTAGATGCCTCTTCCTGAGTTCTATGGCAAAGCTTTACAGAAGCAGAATTGGGACTCTCCAACTCTGAGTCAGGCCAATGTCTACCCTCTTCCAAAAAGAAAGTTTTGATACACACCTCTGCAAACTACTATAGCTTGGTAAGGGAAACAGCCAACAAAACCGACGTCATAAATGCTTATTGCGTGAATCAAGCCACCAATTATGCTCCTACCCAACAGGATTAGAGGGTTCATTTGGGAATTTTAAAGGCCTTACAACTTGAAAGCGCGATCTGGTGCATTCCATCATTTCAACATTGGTAGGACATTAGAAAGAAGAGCTTTCCTGTCTTCCTGAGGCTGCTGAGTGAGTGTCCCTTGAGAACCTTCAGGTTGTCCTTGAGCTGAGGTCTCAGCTGGCAGAAAAGCACAGGAATGTCTTTCACAGGAAGGCTCCCTTCCCTGGAGTCCTCCCCTAGCATGGGGGCCACATGGACAGTCTTAGAAGCTGGTTGGAGCAGGGAGCACACAGAAAGTAGGGATCTAGAGACTTTGATTCTATTCTGAACTTTGATGAATCGAGCCATCTTGGGCAAGTTTTCTTTTTTCTCACTTGTAAAACCAATAACAGCTCCAAAGCTCTAAATTCTTAATCTGGGATTGATAGATGAAGTTTTGAAACTTCAAAATTTGATCCCTCTCTTTGTTGACCTTGGGCTCTGAAGCCATAGTACCCAAACTGTGCTGTACTCTGGAACAACTTGCTGCCTACTTCTGCAGACAGTGGGGTGCCTAATGCTCCTTGAGCTACTAATGGTTAGGACCACGGTTTTTTAAGGCAGTGAGCTCACTAGGTAAAATTGTGCCAGGCAGACCTAACTAACACCCAGGTTGGACAGTTGTGTGATTTCTGGGAAGACAAGCCAACATCTGTTTCCCCAGATGCATAAGGGTGCGTAAGCACTAAGTGAGCTAGTGCAAGACAGTCTAGTTCCTGGTTCCTCAAGCATGGCCATTCACAACCAACAACATCACCTGGGAGCTTGTGAGCTATGCAGAATCTCAAGCACAAACCTGGAGCTAAGGACTCAGCATCCCATTCTTAGAAGACCTGCATGGGGAGCTGGCACATTGAAGGTTGAATAGCTCAACTGCAGCACACAGCAGGTGTTCAAGAACATGAGTCGTTTGTGAGTATTCTGCTCAACCTGCCCCTCGCATACTATGGGCAGGGCCAGGGCACGGGACCCTAGCACAAGGACTAGCACATAGTAGGGCTTCATTAGACATTTCAGGAGTGAATGAAAGGATACAAAAAGGGATCAGACCTGGAACTGGCTCTTTCTTTTAAAGTGCTCGTGGTCCAGGAAAGAAGAAAGGAAGACATGAGCCCCAATATCCAAAGCAGGGTTAAGAGCAGTGAATAATGGAGGTGTATGCTTGCCATGCGGCAAATGTGTACCAAGCAGCCTACCAGAATCTTCTCTTTCCATCTTTACAACCACACCAGGAAGGAGACACTACTGTCACTCACTTTTAATAAATAAGCACACATTGGCTTAGGGAGGTGAAGTAACTCGTTCCAAACCACCCTCAGCTGGTCCATGGTGCTGACAGATTTACAGACAGGGCAGCCCTGTCACGCCCACTCTGAAGGACAGCTCCCAGGAGAGGGGACACTAAGGATGATTTTAACTTGACATTGACTGTGGTCCTTTCAAGGGCAGCCTTGTCTCTGGGTGCTAGAGGAGGGGCAGGAGATGCAGCAGAAGGCCCTGCAGGCCCAATGCAGGGTTGCTATTCCCAGCAGAAGAACTCGCCAGAGGGCTGCCAGCTCCATGGGCCACTTGTCTGACACAGTTCATTGCGTCTAGCTGCCCCCATCCAGACCTCTCTCCTGCACTTGGATGGACATTTTACTTGCAAATACTTCCTGCAGATGATGCCAGGCTGCTCAATGACAAGACCAGGTGACAGAGGGAAAAAAGAGCTCTTCTGTGGGAACTTGGGAGAAGGAGCAGAGCAACTTGCTGAAAATTGTGTGATGTGGGCGATCTGGGAGTCCTAACCCAGAGGTCCTGAGCTCCAGGCTAAGGAGTACTTGTGAGGAAGGACAGGTTTGAGGTCATATAACGTCACTCTCTCGAGTCTTCCTTACCAGATGGGCAAGTTCCAGGAAATCTGCATTGTAATCATGTTTTGGTCAATATAGTTTCACCACTCAGCATGATGTGCTGATGGGGATGGCAGGGAAACTGGAGAAAATATTTATCTATGCTTCAGCCTTCAAAGTTTTCTCTTCCCTTCTTTCTGTCTCATTTCCTCCATTTCCACAGCTTTTGTTCTCTCTCTAGCATTAATCCTCACTGTGTTCTCCTGGTCAGCAGCAGCTGGGGATTTGTTTGCAAGCACATTCCTGAGATCCAGCCTCTGGGAGCAGGCTGTGTCCTGCAGGACACAGTTAAGGAACCTCCTGGGTTGGGTGGTTGCCTTTGACGGTTTCTCAGAGAGCTTTGGGATGATGCATTTCCAGTGATTAGTCCACAACATATGGTGAAAGAAGAGGGACCAATGTGACGTGTGTGTGTGTGTGTGTGTGTGTGTGTGTGTGTGTGTGTGTACGTGTGTATGGTGGTGGGGGGAGGAGGTGATGAAATTAAGATAAAAAGGGTGGAAAAAAATCATGGTGGCTCTAATCCCAGCCCTTAGGAGGCTGAAGCAGGAGAAAGACTGCCAGCTGGGCTACATCGTGAGTTCTAGGCCATCCTGGGCTGCAGTGTGAGACCTTATCCCAAACACACAAACAAAACAACAGGGCAAAAAATATTCCCAAGACTTGGAGACTGATGGGGGTGAAGTGAGTATCAAAGCCCCAGTCTATGCTCATCCTTGAACTAGGGTCCCATTCTCCTGGCCCTGCACACAGGATGTCAGCACTGTAAACGTTCATGAATGAGAGAGGCAGGTTGAGGAAAATGCTCACAAACATACTGTGTGCTGTAGCAATGCCATTCAAACTGCAATGGGCCTACTACTCACGTGCAGGTCTTTTGAGATTAAAGGTGTGTGCCATCATACCTGCCTTTTTTTTTCTATTCACTTTTAACATTGGCCCTGGAGCCCTACTCTGCTTCATTATTCCTCCCTTCAGCTTTCTAGCTGCTAAGTTATCCCTTCTATGGATGTGACTGGGACTTCTGGGCTGGCACTGGAGATTCTGCCTTTCTCCCAAGCTCCCAGGTGATGCTGCTGCTGATGGCAATTGGCCACTGGTGAGTAGCAAAGAACTAGATAGCATTGTACTGTCTCACTTCTTGCTCACAGCCCTTTAGGACATGGGTAAATGAAGACTCACGGGTTTTGCTACATGTTGGCCTGCCTTTGAGACGTCTCTGAGAAGAGTGCCCCTATGATGGCTGGACCCTGACACTAGCCCTTCCTTACCAACCTGGGTTCTTAGAGACATGCACACCTGGACAGTGACCATATTATCAGCGACATGGTGGGCTTACTCAGGGACCTCTGTGTGACTCTCAGTGTAGGGAGGGCCAGAGAGGGCCTAATGAAAGGCTCAGATTGATTTCTTGTCAATGCCAGCTGAGTCAGGTCAGGGCTGCTGCGGGCTACTTAATTTGATTTAAAGAAAATAGGACCTGCCATCTTCTGTCTCAGCAGTGCACATGACAAATTTATACCTGCTATACCTGGGTTATCTTATAAAAAAAATTCCCAGGCCCTCTCAAGCTCTCTAGAGCACAGCAAAGGGGTGTTTGTTTCCTGATGCAGATCCTAGACACCCAGTAAATAAGGAGCCCAGTGGTGGGGAGCATAAGATAATTACACACCCCCATTTCTGTGCTAGCTGATTCTAGGGGACACGAACACACTGTCTCCAGGGCAACCATGACTAATGGAGCCTCTCTTATCTTCTGCAAGGGATGGGTAGGTTTTCTGTAGGCCTTCATTTTAACCATCAAAAAGCCAATTCTCACTTGGGTTTAGCTTAGGTGGAGGTGAAAATCTTGTACCTCTCCATCTCCCATCCACACCTGGCAGGGAGCCTGAAAGACATGATTCAAGTAGGCATAGATGGGCTTTCTCTGCCGTCATCCTTAGGAATACTGCCCATGTTTCAGATTGGTCCCTCCTCACTTTGACAGCAAGTGATTTCTTTCTTCTTCAACTCCTATGGAGTTTCTCTTTCTGTCCCCCTCTCTCCCCTCTTAGCCCCTTCTTTCTCTCTTGTTTGGTTTTGTTTTCTAATAATTTCCTAATCTTGATTGCCATATTTTCCCACATCCCAAGAAGTAGGCATTAAGTTCATAGAGGTTGGGAATCTCGTCTTAGCTACATATCATCTTTCACCCACTTTCCCACCTTATACAGAGTAGGTTTTCCACTATTTTTCCATAAATATTTGCAAGACATGCTAACCTGACAACTCCAAGCATTTCAAACCAGAATTCAATTGGAATTTTTGATTCTCACCTCTTCATGCCCCTCCTAATCTAATTTTCTTCCATCACATGGCAAATGGCACCTCTTTCCTCTCCCTGCCCTCGGTCACATATGAGAGGCACTTTTGACACGTTCCCAATCTATAATCAACCTCATGGCCAAGTTCTTTCCAATTCTACCTCCAAAATGCAATTAGACTCTATTTCTGTCTACCCTAGTCACACCATCATGGTTTCTTCCACACACTATAGCAGTAGCTCTTAGATGTCCCGACCTTGCTCCTTCCCCTCCAAGGGACAATCAGCATTGACTGTACAAAAGTTTACCCAAGTCCTACTGCTAATATCTCTGGTCAGCTACAATAAAGCCTACAGTCCTTAATGTGTCTGTATCTGCCACTACTCTGCTCAGACACACTGGGACAAATTATTTTATTCTAATGGGCCCTGCTTTTATTCTTCTTCCACAACCTTATATTTTCTCTTCTCAGAACTTGTCATAATTCTCAATAAGATCTTTATTTATGCATTGTATAATTCAGCGCTTGTGTCTTTCCTAGGTGGAGTTTCTCAAGGGCAAGGAAAATAACTTATTAGTCCATCACTGCCTTCCCAGCATCTAACACAGAACCTGAAAATAAGATTACACATTAAATACCTTTTGAATGAAGACATGTTTAAACTCTAAACAAGTTGTTCACTAGGTTTGCTTCCTCTTGCTCTGTTGTTAGGGGTGATTGGCGAGCAAAGGTAAGACAGTCCCCTTATGTGATGCAAGGGTAGACAATTCAAATTAACACTGCTCCTTGTGACTCAGTCACATC